>CAUYQV010122751.1:0-54326 GCA_963574575.1 Galagoides demidoff | reverse complement strand
CCCCCTGGGTAGAGTGCCATGGCATCATAGCTCATAACAACCTCCAACTCCTGGGCTCAAGGGAGTCTCCTGCCTCCACCTCCCAAGTAGCTGGGACCACAGGCGCCCGCCACAATGCCCAGCCATTTTTTGGTTGCAGCCATCATTGTTGTTTGGTGGGCCCAGGCTGGGGATTCGAACCCGCCACCTTAGGTGTACGTGGCTGGCGCCTTAGTCAATTGAGCCACAGGCACCGAGCCAGGTATAGTTTTTAATAAGTATCAGGTTTTCTTTTTCTTTTCTTTTTTTTTTTTTTTTTTTTTGAGGACTCTCCATAAATCAGTTTAGAGAATGTAGTAGTACTATTTGGTAAGAATAAAGATAAGAACAGAATCAAGGTAGGTTAAATCTTAAATATAAAATTATGAACAGAACCATGTTTATTATTGGTTTTGACTTGAAAGTAAGATACTGAAATGCTCTAATAGTGACCAGATTCCTCACCTCGATTCATTAAGTTGCTTTGTTCCTCTTTCCCTGCTATTTAGTACAACACTCTGTTTTGTTCTTTTCAAAGTAGCTTCAAGAGCAAAGAATGAGTATTGCATATTTAGGAAGGATCAGGACAGTCTGTTGTGGAGTAGAATTGAGGTTTATAAGAAATAAACTACCTCCATGTGAAAATTACATTACCAAAATATTAATATAAGTTTATACGAGGAGCTTAAAACATGTAAGACAAAAGTAATACCAAAATATATAAAACAATTAAAAAGAAAAGAAACTCTAAAAAAAACCTTTAAAATTGTGTTACACTGAAATTTAGAAAACAAAATTAATCTTTTTAAATCAACCAACATTTATAGTATCAGTTTTATATGTATTATTTTAATTGTGAGTAAAATACCAGACAAAAAAAATAAAAGAAAAATTGGCAACAGTGTATCAACAAGGGGCCAAATGTCTATGGTGCCTCACTTCTGAATAACTAGCTGATAGACTTCAGTTACCTTGGGCACATTCAGGAATGTTCCCAGCTATTCCAAAAAGATGCATCATGTACAAGAATTTGTTCCCCTATCCTTTCTTTTCAAAAGAGGTAATAAAAGAACTACGATCAGAAGTTTTATCTAATTGCTTCTTTGTTTGTGAACGTTACATCTAAGATTTGCTTATCTATCAGGAAAGATCTCAAATATTTTTTAAAAGCCATGTTCCTCCATTGCTATTAAAATGGGTGTCAGGAAAAGTCTATTAGCTTTGAACAGTTGTCACAAATATTTCAAAACTTTTTAGTAAGTATCTGGCTGTTGGTTATAAATATATAGAAATATAGTTTTTTTATTAGATACTATTTTCATAAAAATATAACGTCAACTGTCACATATGTACACACATACAATTGCATGCACACACGCAGACACACTCTACATTTTTAGGTATAATTTAGCCTAAGCAAAATCACGATGCAAAATCAGATTGTCAGTAATTTAATGACTATATATTTCCCTCATGGACCCCGTTCAATGTTAGTCCCCTATGGCAAAATTTCTGGGCCTTGACTCTGGTTCCAACCTTTGCACAATTTTTTGATTTCCATTAGCATATTTGTTAACAAGTTATTCCCACATAAATCTTTTCTATTGCTTCATAACACTTTGATTCCACCCGTTTAAATGCTCATATATTTATATAAAGTTCAAAGATTTGTTTACCAAACTTTGTTATGTTAGGGATGCTTGTATAAATTTCCTCCCAAAATTAAGTTGTGAAATATCCTTGAGGAAAGAAATTGTACTCTAACTTTCTTTTTTAAAAAACTTTCCTAATATACTTATGAAGACAATGCCGAAATGTAATTTAATTCGGTTTTCCTTAATCTCAATTAATTATTAATCAGTTAATATTTTTCCTATTATTAAGGTCATAATAGTTTTTTCTACACTGAAACAATGCTTTTGTAATCTCTTTAACTACTGTATTTTTATTTCATTGGCTTTTCTGCGTTTTAGTATATAAACTATGTGGGACTAGAGAATATGTTTTTTTCAATCTTGGTTGTCTTTCAACACTAAATCTCGTAATGTTCACCTTTGGGAGGCATGGGAACCTATGAACTATTGATTGAATGTAATTAAACAAATCTATGTGAAAAACAGAAATAGATGACTTTCTGAGAGAACGATGGGGACTTATAAATAATCAGAGCATTGCAGCAAGTGTCACCAGGTCCCAGCACACAGTTGATGGCATTTGCTGTCATCATTAATTGTGTGTAGAAGGAAAGAATAAAAAGGGAGGGGACTTTTCTTACATTTACATCTATCCACAAGCCACGAAATTTTAATTTACATACTATCTCTTACACAGCAGCTGGCCAGTTATTTCCATATGTGACTTTGTTCTAGAAATAGAACGTATGAACATACCTGCAAAAGTTTAGGAGAATGCTGAAAGCACCAGCACGACTCTCCCAAATCCACAATCTCTGAGTTTCTGTTATTATTATTACAATTTATATTTTCTTTTACCCTGTAGACAGTAGCTTCCTTGATTTAAAATAATTTCGGTATAATTTTCAGCTCAAATAAACTTTAAAAGGTTATTTTATTCTCATTTATTCTCTATAAAACCTCCAGAGGGTGGAAAAACTGGTGAAGGCCTTTTTTACATCGGTAATAATAATCTTTGTCACACTGTCCGTTTGGGTTAGTTTAACAAGCATGGATTGTACAGTTGCTCTGAGACTGGCATTGCCCACAGTTTCAGATTCAAAGAAAAGAATATAAGGAGAGGCCCCGCAGTGGCTCACGCCTGTAATCCTAGCACTCTTGGAGGCAGAGGCACAGGTGGGTAGACTGCTTGAGCTCAGGAATTCGAGACCAGCTTGAGCAAGAACCAGACCCTGACTTTAAAAATAGCCAGTGTTGTGGCAGGTGCCTGTAATCCCAGCTACCAGGGAGGCTAAGGCAAGAGGATCACTTTAGCTCAAGAATTGGAGGTTGTTGTGAGCTATGTCACTGTGGCACTGTACCCAGGGTGACAAAGTGAGACTCTGTTTCAAACAACAAACAAACAAAAATAGAAGACAAGAAGCGTCCATTCCTCTGTTCTGGAGGATCTCGTCATCTGCCGGAATCACTGCTGTGCTGTGGTACCCACACGTTTCTTTTATTCTCCTGCTTGTTCTCCTCCTTCCCTCCCTCCAGTCCCCCCACCTTGGGCTCCATGTTCTCCTGCTTTCTCCTTCTTATTCTTGTCTGTTTGTGAAAATGCAATATTTGCAATATATGATACAATGAAGACATATTTCTTCATCAAACATGACTAGTTTGGTTCTCATTCGCAAGTAGCATTATAGCAGTATGCAAATCATTCTAAGAATAAAGCTTCAATGATCAAAAAGGTTTTAAAGGCTACATTTCCTAAAATAGGAATGCATTTAAATTATTAGTAACCTAAAAAAGGTCTTGTTTACAATCATTATGAATGTGCTCTAAGTGAAAGCGCAAGAGTAAATATATATAAATGGATGTATATGTGTATATATTTTCTCCTTGTGCTCAGATTTATAAGCAAAGTTCTGATTAACATGAATGGAAGTTATATGTGTACAGAAATGTTTGTTCTCTTCCATTTACTGAAGACTACCTCCTTCTAGTCCTTTCCATACTTGCTATCATAACTAATGTTCAATAAAGTCTTTTATGCTATGTTTCCACAGCAAAGGAATCTGGAAAATGTATGAGATCTGAAGCACTCAGACATCTATATTTAGTATGCGCTATAATTATCCAACAAGTTATTATTTTCTGGGCTAGTTTACTTTTTTTTCTCAATTCCTATATTATTTGTTTTGACACATAAATATGAATATTAATGAGAGCTTGGTTTAATATGTATAGATTTAGAGAAACATTTTCTGAGGTTTCCATTCCTAAATCCTAGAAATTTATTGGTTTTTCCTATTCTTTACAGTTAATAAAATAAAAAGTCCTTTCACATCACCTGAGGGCTACAATCTGAGCTGTCTTTGTCCTGCGGACTCTAACTCTGGAAGTCCAGGCCTGAGTTTGGGATCCGTAGCCACCCCGGTAACTGGACTGGCAGAGCTGCAGAAACCCTGCCACCCAGCTGCAATAGAGCCAACTGTGACATGAAACGTGAACAGAAATGGCCCTCTGAAATGGATACAGAGCACAAATCTTATCTTTTTTTGTATTCAGGAAAGAAAAAAATTATATGCTTGGGAAAAAATAAAATATATAGAAAATAATTTGACGTAGAATAGATTTTTATTAGAACCATTGAAATTGCTCCTCTAAGTGCTCTCTAAAAATTGGCCTGAAACCAATACGCTTCACGTGTTTTGTGCGAGGTCCTCTTTTGTCTTCACTGCCTTTCTTTCTGAATTCAGAGGTACTCTGTCTTTCTACCTGCATTTTTCCCCGTTTAGTGTCACAGAGAACAGAGAGGGTGCAGGTAGACCTAGGCTAAACGTTGTACTTTGCCTTCTTATACTTTGTCCAACTTTTCCATTATCCGAAATCTCTGACATGTATCAGTAATGAGAAAAGTCATAAGTTGGAGAGATCAAATATGCTTGGTGATCACTTCTTTAATACTGCGACAGTCTCTCTTGCTTTTGTACATTTATACAGCACATTTCTCCGCCGTGAGAATCTCATCCTTACCCAAAGTCCTACAGTATATAGTCATTTCAGTGTAGTTTGTCAAACACATATCAGTTCTGACCTATGGGTATTGAATGCTTGGTGTAATATGAGGGACACTAAGAAGTAGGGTATCTTGCAAAATATGTTATTAAAAACAAATACATATGTACACATATTTATAGCATCTTAGTAAACTGTGGGACAAAGTGATGAAGTGATAGTAAAGAGAAGCAAAATTTTTAGCAACCAATAACCATTATCACTGATAAAATAGTTTAAAATGTCATTTGTAATATCTTAATTTAATTATGCATTCTATGTTGTTATGTTCATTAAACAAATACCTCTATGAACTTTCAAAACTTTACTCTTCATCTGTTTTCCAATTCTTTGTTTTAAATAATAACAATAACATACAAGGTAGAAGAATCCTAACGTGTTATATAGTGTTTTATGTTTTTTTTCTTTCTTTTTTTTTTTTTTTTTTTTAGAAAGTTTCACTCTGTAGCCCCACGGTAGAGTGCCATGGCATCATAACTCACAGCAACCTCAAACTTTTGAAATCAAGGGATCCTCTTGCTTCAGCCTCCTGAGTGGCTGGGACTACAGGCTCCTGCCACAATGTCCAGCTAATTTTTCTATTTTTACTAAAAACTGGATCTCGCTCTTGCTCAGGCTGATCTTTAACTCCTGAGCTCAGGGAATCCACCCATCTCAGCCTCAAGAGTGCTTGGATTACAAGTGTGACCCCCTGCACCCACCCTGCTTCATGTAGTTTAAAACATTAAATTGCTTAATATTCACAGCAGCTTCATAATGTAGGTACTACTTTAATCCCAGTATTTCCTGTTTTGGAACCTTCATTGCAGACATATTGAATGATTTCCCCCCATCAGAGAGCTAATAAGTAGAAGGTCTAGATTGGAAACCTGTTCTGTCCACAGTTAGTGCCCTTCACATAGGCGACACTAACTTTTCATCAATGTCAGGGGACTTTTACCAAAAGTTTTAAGGGAAGAATGTGGCATGGCAATAATAGAAAATGCCGGATGTATACTTGTAACACTAGAATTTCGTAAACGTACACTCATTCTCTAATAAAATGTATACAAAAAGACTTCAAGTCACCTCAGAATAGAATCCATATTTTCCTCAGAATTACCTAGTTTTGAGCATTAATACAGTTTATAAAATGGCAAACCTTTCTGAAGTCCCTGCTTGTAAGGAAGGCATTGTGATACAGTCTAATTGGGGTGCTGTGCCTCAGTTAAGCATCATGCCATTCCTACAAGGTATTTTCAAGCAATCATATGTTATGAATAAAAGAACCAAAGTTCACTGAAGGTGTGTGAGATATTTAGGGTGACATAAATATCACCTTAGTAAACCATAGTGGTGGTGGGATTCAAATATTGGCTTTCTAACTCCACAAAGACACATGAGTACTGCTATCATGATACAGAATAAACTTCAAGATCATATAGCTTTCTCACTAACCCCATGTCTTATCACAGTAGCCAGTTTATAGCAAATTGAGATTTCTGTCTTTCTCCTAATAAAATTTTATTTTTTTATTGAACTTATACCTACTTGACAAAATATTTTTATTATCATTTTTCTCTTTCAGAAGTTAAGCTGTGAAAGATAGGGAAATTTATTTCTTTCAAGAAATTGAAATTCAAGAAAATTGTATTTAGGCAAAAGGGATACCACTGCCACACTGATGAAGACAGAGGCAACTTACAAAGATTGAACACTTGGTTTCCATTTTTACAGACAATCTTATTGCTCTAGTTGAGGCCAGCTTGGAAAAGTTCTGCACCTGTCCTATCAAATAAGGAATTTTTTTTTTCTTAAAACTAGATTCTTAATACTTTATATTAAAGCATTTGCATTATAATTAATTAATCAAATGTCATGCAGTACAATAGTACATTTTATTTGAGAAGGCAAAAATCAGATTTCCAGAAAAACAAGTCATGTTATAGACTATAAGAGTAATTTGCAAGTACTGCATGCTAGCAAAAGACAGGAAACTTGGCTGATACAGCGTATCGCTCTGGAGATTATGATGAAGAGGACAGAGTTTTCAAGGAATAGAAGTAGAAAATATTGAATGATAGTCCATGATCTTGTTTAGTAGAAAATTGCAAATATGACCAGATACTTAACCCTCCTTCTGTGTATATTTGAGATGTGTCTTTGTTTCTTCTCCATCAAGAAATGAAACTTACTTTCTCATTCCTTGAGTTTGAGCCGGCTCTGTGACTTGCAGCAGAAGCAAGAATGTTTGGGTTATACACACTGAGGCCTCAAGAGCTCTTGTGTGCATTCACTGGTACTTTTATAAGCTGCCTCTACTGGGTTTCCCAAAAGCCTTGCATCAGGTTGCCATACATAAGGAAAATAAGCAATTGTAGCTGAATGTATCTTTATTTACAAGAGAATCATTATAAAATTTTAAAAAGCATTTACAAAATACTCTTTGCTTGTTGGCCACCTCCTTGTAAAATTTTATACTGAGTATTTTGTAAATATAGGTACATTCAGCGACAATTGTCTACTTTCCCTATCTGGTGACCATACGGGTGACTTTTAGGACCCCTGTTATATGTGAACAAGCCTAGGCTAGCCGGATGAAGGTGGAATGATCAGATGGGACACAGTCAGTCATCGTGGTCCAGAGTAGTCCCCAGAGATGTCAGAGATTCTGGGTCTACTGTTCTCATAAGTCCATTAGTGTCATTCTAGTGAAGATATTATGAAAGCCTGCCTTCAGCCAGCCTCCCAGCTGACCATAAATTCCAAATCAAGCACGAATGAGATAGCTGAGCCCAGTCCAAAATAGAAAAAATAATGGCTCCAATGACCTACAGACTAGTAGAGTAATAAATGTTTACTGTTTTTAAAAAATAACATTCATTGTTTAATGGTTTGTTGCGTAGCATTATTATTGCGAGAGGTAACGGATGGACGGTGAAAAATAGCCTTGGATGCTGAGTTACCTTCACTCTTTTAGGTCTGTTACACAGACAGGGTGAATATAAATTAATAACTCAACTTCTATTTCTCCATTTTCTTTTTTTTCCCCCTTTTTTTTTTTTTTGGCTGGGGCTGGGTTCGAACCCACCACCTCCAGCCTATAGGGCCAGTGCCCTACTCCTTTGAGCCACAGGTGCCGCTCTATTTCTCCATTTTCAAAACCGCAAAAAAGGAAGATGTGTTCATGTGATTTTCAAACCCTCCTTTTTTCATATTCTAGAGTTCTAGGAAATTTGAGAAAGCAGAATTATAAAACACAATCCACAAACTTAACTTTTTACATAAAAAATACACTTTGTTTCTTAAAAATATTGACCAGCAATGTTTTTTTCTATCATTCTAATGTATCATTTCTAGTGATTATGAAAACAAGTAATGAAAAAATGAAACTCATAACTGGAATAAGCTTGTCAACAAAAACACTAAAGACGCTAAAAAGCAAATGAGCTATTTGCTCAGCCATGGGAAGAACAAAATCAAGTGAAAACATTGGAAGTATATTAAAGTGCTTATGCATGAAAAATCTTGGTATCCAAGCAAAGGACATAAAAGCCTCGATAAATTCTATAAATATATTTTGGCTCCCATAGAGAGTAAACAAATGCATAGAGTTTTAACAAAGAAAATACTGGACTTATAAAAAGAACAGTGAAGATCCTTAAGTTTTTAGTAGCTACCACATTAGCATAATGTCTGCCTGGCTTCTTGATGTAAGGAAAATATATCACCTAAGGAAGTGACTCATAATACATATTTATCCAAATCATTTATATTTGTAATACTAATTCCATAACACTGCAAGCCTTCTTAGTAAAAGTTGATTTTCTCTTATGGACTTTCATTTAAGCTAAGTGGCTGACTATCTAGTTATACTGATAAAATGCCTTAAGGACAGGAATGACTGTGTTATACACTTATACTTCTAAGATAAGGTGTCACTATTTAACAAAATGTCTCAATATCTGCATCCAAAGGAATAACACTTGTGGGGTGTTAGAAAGAAGGGGATTTCAGGGTGGAAGTGTTTTGTACTCATTTCACACCATCTTGAGTTACACTGTGGAGAAATGTCTACGTGTGGAAAATAGCTTGAATAGAAACAAACAGAATTATTTTTACATTAATTACTTGTGGACACATTTTGAATTGCTTGCACTTTTGTTGATCTTGCCAATGAGTAATCCATTAGTGATTTATAATTCTACATATTGTTTCCTGAAGCACCTGAATATCACTCATCTACTTACTCTCTCTTCCAAATAAAGTTGTGTTTCTTATCTCTTTTTATAAAGGTGAATAATTCAATTACTGTCTTTACTCAAGAGAGATAACACACACAAACAAAAAAACCATAATTTTTAAGAAAGTAATAAAGAAAGAAATCTCAAACTGCCATGATCTATAAACTCCTACAACCTGCGGTTCAGAGGGAGAGCAGATTTCAATCTTTGAATCAGTCAGTGGTTCAACAAAGTCATGATCTTAACCAAATACCCTTGGGTTTATCAACCAAAGAGGTTGGCTCTCCTGTTTGTTTACTCACAGTGTTCTGCTGTGGCAAGTTACATTAAATTCTCTCTTGCTTTCCTGTGATTAGGCTCATTTCAGATATCCAAACTTAAATCAATAACTTTGTCCTAGTGAGGGATGAATGATAATTGACTTATACATAGATTTCTAAACTATATCATTGTCAAAGAAATTATAATTACTATATTAGTTTGGTAATAACAAATCTCAGGACCAGTAAATGGTGTCTACTTCTCTTGGTAAGGCTGGGCTGCATAAAAAAAAGTAGATAATTGAAAAAAAATTGTAATTGAATCATGAAGAAGGAAGGTGAAAATGAATGAGGGAGCAGATGAGCAACCAAGGTCACTAAGGATATTTGTCTATCAAGTCAGAAAGTAGACAGTATAAGAGTTTTCTAATATTAAGGAGCCGAAATCTTGTAATTGATTTAGTTGTTGTAGCTTTTAGGACAAAACTAAGAATGGTATGTGGAAGACAATGGAGGTGGGCTTTAGCTAACAATTAGAGATTTCAACAAAGTAATCTGCATTATTACGAATGTATGGGGCATATTTATCTGGAAAATTTCCAGTAGCGATTGGAAGAGTACTTGTCCAATTGTTGATAGCGTGAATTTCTATGTTGGATAACTATATAGGCATTAGGTACTCTGATTCTTTCTGTATCATGAGTTTCTTTTGCATACCTTTTAATTTAAATTATTTGTTGTTCTCACAATTACACTAGAGTCTTTTTTTTTTTTTTTTTTTTTAAGATAGAGTCTCACTTTGGAGCCCTCAATGGAATGTTGAGGTATCACAGCTCATTGCAACCTCATATCTTGGGCTTAAGCAATCCCCTTGCCTCAGGCTGGTCTTGAACCTGTGAGCTCAGGCCATCCACTTGCTTTGGCCTCCTAGAGTTCTAGGATTATAGGAGTGAGCTAACATGCCCAACCTACATAAGTGTCTTTTAAAACAACTGCCATTCATCTTAAGGTAATTACAGTTTATTAATTATTTATTCTTCAAGCCAGTGGTATGTAAGAGATGCCCATTTGCTTTTAGGTGACTGAAATGTTCTCTTTTTTTTTTTTAGCATGATGTTTAAAAATACATTTCCCTTCACAGTCTAAAGTTGGATTTCAATGACATATAGTAGCAGGATGTTGATTTGTTCATATTTAGTATTATAGAAGTGGCAGTACAAAGATGAGTCACATTCAAGGAAGAACACTTTGGTGCCATTACTTTTTTTTGGTTTGGTTACTTCAACCATGAAAGGAAAGGATAACATTCCTGAATTATGCCGTAAGTAGGTATACTAAACATATTGTTGGGATAGCCCTCTCCTTCCATATAGATAGTAAATATGCTACCATATGAGATGCAAAATGCTGACAACAACTTGTAAAAGATTCCACTACCAGTTGCTTCAATTTGACTATATTAATCGATATTTTATACATGTGTTTGTTGGGATAGTTTGTATGCAAATGTCTTCCTGTTTATTTCCTCCTTTATTTCCATATTGGTATAAACCTGGCTGTGTACAGTGTGTGCTGACTTTATATGAAGCAGATCTCTTAAGAAAATCAATGAAAATTGTCTTTCCTGAATATCATAATTTAATGTGTAAATTCAAAATGATATGCAGAAAAAGTATCCATGAGAAAATAAATTATTGCATTAAAAATTTAAATAATCCTTATTATTGTGCGCAATAAATATTTATCCTTCTAAGAATGAAGAGAACGGTAATGCCTAAGACATGACTAATGCATAACACTGTGTGTATTCATATAAGCATATGCCTGTGATTAAGGAAGCCTCTCGTTAGATAGCTTAATAGTTTAATTATAAATCATTTCATTATGTAAATCTATGATCTAAAATGCAAACAATGACTTAGACATTTGAATAAGAATTATGTTTAAGTGTTGGCTGCAGTCTTAACTGGCCATATGAGCAAGGGCAAACCTTGAAACTATGTGGTCTACAGAACTTTAGTATCTAAGAAGGTTAACCAAATTATCTCTATGATCTCTTCCAATTTTTGGAAATATTCGTAGTTAATAAAAATATTGTAATTTGGAAGTGGTTGTAGGGTAAAGCTGTGACACTGGTACACTTAATGAACTACCAATGCAAGTTTCTGTCTTCCTATACTTCAAGGAAAGTTCTGAGTAGAAATTACAACCACATATGGTTATAGTTTATTTCAATCTTCAGTATTGATATACTGAATATATCAATGATATATAAGAGATGATATATAAGAGATGCCCAACTGCTTTTAGGTGACTCAAATGTCCTCAAATTTTTGTAGTAGAATTGTTAAATCTTTAAAGGAAGAGGCTCAGGATATCTATGTATGTTAAATATGATTATTAGTAGTAAAATAATTAGACTAATAAAAACAATCATAAAAAGGTTACTCTTTTTAAATCTAATAATAAATACTCAAAGCCAAGTGTTAATTTTTTTGATGGTATAGTTTAAAAAAAATATTTTAAAGTATTAGTTTAAAACAAATTTTGAGGAGAAAATGAAAAAATAAAATGTTACCAAGACTAACAAGATCCCTGATATATGTTAATTTGATTATTAGAAGTATAAGTAAAATTATTTCACCTTTGTAGGCAGGTAACTGTCACGCAATGAAAAATCATTCTACTCAACTAACTGGTCATATTTACCTGTTTATTTAAGCAATTAAAGTTTCTGTACATTTTTTTTGCTAGACATAGTGGCTCACACCTGTAATCCTAGCACTTTGGAAGGCCAAGGAGGAAGGATATTTGAGCTCAGGAGTTTGAGACTACCCTGTGCAATGGCAAGACCCCATCTCTACTAAAGTTAGGAAAATTAGCCAGGCATTTTAGTGGGCACCTGTAGTCCCAGCTACTAGGGAGGCTGAGGCAAAAGGACCACTTAAATACAGGAGTTTTAGGTGGCTGTGAGCCAGACTTACACCACGGCAGTCTAGTCTGGGCAACAGAATAAAGCTCTATCTCAAAATAAATAAATAAACTTTTATCACTACTTTTTATAAGGATTTTTAAGAAAATTGCATTTTACTAAGTATTAACTTAGATTAAACTTCTTAAAATCAAAATTAAAATACTAGACAAAATATGTTTAAAAACCAAGTGGAATCATTGTTGCATATCTGCTTACCTACTGGCAGTTTTGTTGTCTGCTAACATATATAGTTGCTATCAATTATTATCTCTGACTTCAATTACATCAAAAGAGAATTTGCTCAGCCACAATATTTTTCTATCAGAGACACGTACTTTGTTATATTTTCTAACTGGCTTACTGTTTTCCTTTTATTTTGTTTCAGTTTGTTTGAAGAAATTGATAATTTGAAACTTTTATTAATGGTAAAATTATAAGATTTTGAGATTATAAAGAACCTTTCAGATGCAATTGGGAGTGTTCAAGGTGGTGTTCCTGTATTGTACATTATCACTAGTATGAAGGAGCTAAATAAGAAAGAAAGAAAGAAAGAAAAAGAGAGAGGGAGAGGGAGAGGGAGAGAGAGAGAGATGAATGAAAAGAAAGAAAAGAAAAGAAAAGAAAAATAAGAATTGAACTCACAGGGGTAGAAAATAAAAGGGTAGTTACCAGACTTGGGGTAGAGTGGGAAAAGATTAAAGAGGAGATAATTAATGGGTGTAAAAAAGACTGAGAAAAGGAATAAGATCTAGTGCTCTGTAGCATAATAGGGCAATTGTAGTGAATAATAATTTCCTGTATATTTTAAATAACTTAAAGAGTAGAATTGGAAATTTGCTAACATAAAGAAATGATAAAATGCTTGAGGTAGTAGATGCCCTAATTACTGTAATTTGTTCATTATACATTCTACGCCTACATCAAAACATTAATTTTACCCCACAAATACGTATAATATTATGTATCCATAAGAATTAGAAATAAAATACTAAATAATAATAATAAATAAGTTAGTCTAGAAAAAAAAGAATCTTACTATGAATCAAACCATATGATGTAATATTTATATATGAGAAAACTAAGAATGTGCCCTTTAAATGTTTCAGCCTTGAAAATCTAGCCTAATAATTTTGAGATACCTGCATAAAATCAATCTTAGTAAAATTGATTTATATATGGATTCTCAGTTTTTTAAAAAAGCTAACATTTTTTATTGTACTATATATTTTGTTTACTATGTATTTTGAAGTGTTCAAATTTTCAATTTTACTATTAGAGTTGAAGTTCACAAGCAAATGATGATATATCAAGTATTGAAGAGAGTAATGTTAAATGTTAGCCCAGAAACACGTTTTGATGCAGAAGTAAAATCTGGGAAGGGTGGATTCCTAAAAGAGTGCCAGTATCACTCAAATTCACTCAGAGAAAGCATGGAAGGATCATATACTTCTCGGTTACTGCTAATTAAACACACCCTATCACATAGGTCTTGGTAAATACCAGGGCCTTCTACTTTAGAAGTGTAAATATGAACCAAAATGTACAAATAATCACAAGAGCATAAAAACATTAGAATCAAGATATGTGGGTAAGCATTTAAAACTACTTTCGGGTGGGGGGTGTTGATGGAAGAAGTTATATGGCAATTAGAGAATTTTGTTTATTTCCATATCAGAAATGAGAAAATCTGGGGGAATTTTCCACTTTTCTCCTCTGCTCTCCATAAACGCCAGAGTACAAAGACAATCAGAGTCAGAATCCTGATAATCCTTTACTCTGGACCGTATGTTGTGGCTTCCTGTCTCTACCACCTCCAGATTTATGCACTGTGACAAAATAGTAACAACCACCACAGTAACAACTGCCTTTAGAGAAACAGAGAAGGCTCATGATGGAGTGGGGGGCACAATCCAGTGGTCTGATAAATCATGGGATTTCCTTAGGAGTAAAAATGTTCTTTATTTTTGTAGAAAATAAAGAAAATATAGTCTAGTGATACCAATCATTGATGAAAATACTTGCATAGTATAATGTTATTATAAGGTAATTCTTATATGAAATTGAAAAGTTTATCTATATTACTTTTAGAATACAAGATTTAAATGTATGTAGCCAAAAATAGTTGTACTCCCATAATACTTTAAAACAAAAAGAAAAATTCTATACCCATCTAAAGTACTAATTATATATGAAAGTAAAATAAACATTCTGGTACAAATATCTTTGTTGTAGTGTGATTTTTGGTTTTCTGGATATATACCTATTAGAGGATTTGTAGGGTCAAATGGCAGGTCTATTTTTGGTTCTCTAAGTGTTCTCCAGACATCTTTCCAAAAGGAACATATTAGTTTACAATCCCACCAGCAGTGTAGAAGTGTTCCCTTTTCTCCACATCCACACCAGCATCTCTGATTTTGTGATATGGCCTAATCTTAGTGGTGTTAGATGATATCTTAAAGTAGTTTTGATTTGCATTTCTCTGATGATTAAGGATGATGAGCATTTTTTCATATATCTATAGGCCATGCACCTGTCTTCTTCAGGGAAGTTTCTCTTCAAATCCCTTGCCCACCCTGAGATGTACACCTATAGTTCATCTTATAAAGGTACATGTAAATCTTTCTAAATGTAGAATATAAATGTCTTAACACAAGAACTAAGAAAATGACATGAAGGCTATGTCAACCAGTTTGATGAAGATATTTCAAATTGTATATCAAAACAGCACATTGTACCCCATGACAGTATTAATGTACACAGCTATGATTTAATAATTTAAAAAAGTAAAATAAAGATATTTTCAGACAAAAACAAAAAATAAATAAATAAGAGATACAATATCCATTAAATTGTCAAATTTATATAATTAAATAAAACTAAAATAAAAATTAAAATAAAATTAAAATTCAAGAGAGCTATGTTGTAACATATCTAATTTATGATAATTGTGTTCCAAAAGCTTAACATAAGCACAGTATAATGGTGAAATTATCATGAACTGTTTTTTGCAAAATAACTTCAGTGTGGTGTGGTGAGTCATACCTCTAACCTAGCACTTTGGGAGGCCAAGGTGGAGTAGTCCATGAGATCACAAGTTTGAGACCAGCCTAGGCAACCTAACAAGTTCCCATTTCTGCAACATTTTTAACAAATCAGCTTGGCATGGCAATGTGTGCCTGAACTCTCAGCTGTTTGGGAGCTATAGTGAGCTAGGATCACAGCACTGTGCTTCATCCTGGGTGATAGAGAGAGATTCTGTCTCTAAAGAACAAGAAAATTCAATGTGATCATTTCACTATTATGCTGAAATAGAATCCTCACTTTTATGTGGTCTGTTGTGACTCTCCTAATGAGTGTCACTGTTTCTTCTGTTCCCAAACATGGTGTTCTCCACAGAACAGCAAGAATGAACCTCTTCTAATGTGACTCACATTATGTCATTTATCAAAAACATCCAGTGACTTCCTTCTCATTTTAAATAAATTCAGAATCTTTGCCATGACTGATTGTTTCTGTTTTGTTTTTAACATAAAAGTGTTATACTGCATGTTACTAATTATCTTTTAATAATATGAGTTTTTCTATTCTGAATGGCTAGAGATCCATTGTTCCTCAAGGTCAATGTATTTGTCTCACATCCTTCAAAAACTAATTCTTTTAACTTAACCTACAAAGCCTCTGTGTTATGAATCAAATTTTCATATATGCCTGGACAGGCTGCTGGACTTTCCTCTTTATTCCATTGACTGATCTCTCTATCTCTGCATGCATAGTTCTCTGTGTTCACTTCTCCATCTCTCAAAGAATCTTAAGCTCTGATAAAGAATTTTTTCCTAACTTCTTCAAAATTATCACTGGGGGGGTTTATTTTTAGATCATAATTAACTTAGTGTAAAATTTTTGCATCAGTTGGCAATTTGAAAATATTTATGAAATTTTAATTAGATAGACTGCAATATATAGACAAACTTTGGAGAGAAGGATTCTTTAAAAAATTGAGTTGTCTCTTTTATAAACATCTAACAATTCTCATTCTACTAGCATTCTTTCTAATATTTTTATTAAAATTAAAACTTATATTTCTATAGGACTTCATGCAAATTTTTTGTGAAATGTATTTGTTGAGGTGGAGTATGGTATTATTATTTAGTATTCAATTCTGGCATATGAGGAAACTGAATGTAGTACATACATACTGTACATAGCAACATTACTAAATTCATTTATTTTAATAAAATCTATTAAGATTGTGTATTATTGGAAAAGTAGATGTGTTGTCTAGAATTTGTACCATTAAGAATAATATTTGCTGTAATTTTAAAAATGCAAAATCTTGCCTTAAAGATTTTATTGTGAAAAACTTGAAGTGTAAACAAGAACAGAGCAATAATAAGTGAGGAATTGTGTATCATCATCATCCTGATTTAACAATTACCACATTTCTTCTCTCCCCAGAATTTCCCCCATTTTTTTTATGAACTGTTTAAAAGAAAATGGTAGGCCTCAGGTCATTTACCCTTCCAAAAAGTGGTATGTGTCTCTAAAATATATGGACATTTTTCTGATAACCAAAATGCCATCATCACCTTTGACATCATTAACCATTATTACTTAATATTATGGACACCTCATCTTATGTACAAATAACCCCAATTTTGTGAAATTACTTTTCTATGAGTGATTTCTTGCTATTAAAGTCCAAACAAATTCTCTGTATTCCCCTAATTGTTTTTATGACAGTTTATACTGAAGAAGTCAGGTCAGTAGTCCTGTAATCTAGATTTGTTTACCTGGCTTTTCATGATACTTTATAATTTGTTTGTCTACATCCCAGACCTTGTGAACTGGAAGTCAGCTCTTAGATACAGGTTGTACATCTTTGGTTAAGAATATTGTTATGAATGGTGATAAGTCCACTGTATTGTACCACATTAAATGATGCATAATGTCTGAGTGCTCCAATCTCAGTTATGTTTATGTTTATCAATGAGTTCATGTGGCAACAGGAGTTACAAAATGGTTAGTGTTTAATATTTTACACATATTTGATTACCATAGAATACAATTTCTATAGGAAAGATAGAATTACAGGCTCAGATTTCTTGGATTTATAATTTTATGAGTAAGAAATAGGTGTTCTGGTTACCTATAATTGTAACCTGATTGGTGTGAATTTTTCTTTTTAAAGGAGAAATAGTGATTCACTTAGAATAGCATTACTTATAAAGGCACAAGTTTTATAGACAACATTTCAAACAGTTGAGTGGACCATTATCTTGCCCAGATTTTTCAATTTTTGACCATGGAATCTCTTTAATAGAAGTTCCTTAGATTTTTTTTTTTAAAGTGAGGTCCATACTCTGCATATATTGAAACATTTGGATATTAAACAACGTGTTTAATCAGTTTTAACAGTTTTGTAAATATATGTATATATGTAAATCATAACACCTCAAGACAGTGAATAATTCCACGACCACGTAGTATCTATTATTTCTAGTCAATTCCCTATTGGAAGCCATAATTGCACCTCATTTCTACCTCGGTTATAGTGGCTATTTTAGAATATCATTTCAACAGAATCATACCATAGGTCATTTTTTATGTTTGACTGCTTTCATCGGATATAATTCCTAGTTTTTAGATTCATTCATGTTGTTGTAAAGTAGGTGTTGAGTTTTCATTTCCCTCCATATAGATACTTGGTTATTTCATTATAATTTGTTGGAGAAGTTGTGTTTTATTTTTATTACTTTTCTCTCTGCCAACTTAATAATGTGGGCATATTTCTGAACTTCCTATATATATTATTATATTGATATATTTTTCTATTCCTTTGTCAGTACAACATCTGATATTTTTATCTTTATAGTAATTTCTGAAGCCACAGAGAATAACTCCTCAACTTTGTCTCCCTTTTCACTATTGTTTTGGCTGTTCTTGGTTCTTTGCCTACCCCCAGTGATCCTTTAAATTTGCCTTGCCACTTTCTGTAAAACACTCCATGGAATTTTGAGTAGGCCTTTAGTGAATCTAAAAAGTAATTTACAAGATTTTGTATCTTAATCTATCAAGTCTTTCAATCTATTAGCATAATATCTCTCTTCACTTCATGTCCTATGATTTTACTCAACAATGTTTTGTAATCTTTTTATGCATAAACATGAAGTAACTCTATTTCTTTGCCATTGTCTGTAGCTTTTCAAGATTTTCCTTTTGTATTTTAATGCCTGGACTCTCCAAATAGACATGTGCGTGTACTTCACATGTGCACATGTGATTAGCATTGTTCTAGGATTTTTGCATCTATGCTTACAAATGAGATAAATTGGCATTTTTAAAAATTTTGCCTATATTGGTATCAATCCAATACCCACACAGTAAAATTAATTTATGGGAGTGTCCTCTGCTATTCTTTAACCTGTGATTTTGTGTTGAAGTCACTGGGAATGCAGATGTTTCTTAGAGCTCTCCCATGTCAGTATCTACAGCTATTTTTTACTTTTCTTTTTTTTTAACTTTTAAAATTTTTTTCCACTTTCTTAATTATTTTTTATTAAATCATAAGTTTGTACATTGATGCATATATGGGTTCAGGACTGCTTCAATATACAATGTGAAATGCTTACATTGAACTAAGTAACACATCCATCACAATTATACTCATTTCTTTTTTTCTTTTTTCTTTTTTTTAGTGATCAATAAACTCATTCGTTTATTCATCTTTCAATCAAATGTACTCATTTCTTAATAGTTTTGAAATGTACCATTATGTAGCTATTTTTGTTTACTTCTACCTTGTTTTTTTTTTTAAGGGATAGTTTTGTATATGGTTCAAATGATTTTACTTATAAAAATTTAGCCAGAATTTTTATTTTTCAGCTATTAGTGGCAAATTATACCTTATTAGGTCATGTTATATGTTGTCTAAGATTTTAAATTTAATAGAATGAAATCATTTACATAGTCACAAATGACTCATAATCGTAAATCTTTCCACCATTCTTGCTTCATTCTATTGACACATTCTATTATTTTCATTCCCTATATCTATGTAATCTTAGAAGTTTGCTGTTTTATTAGACTTTCAAAATAAAATTTTATTTGCAAATTTTTCCTGTTTTTCTTCTTGAAATGTCTTTTCTCATGTTTGTTGTTTCTTACATTTTGTTTACTCACCTTGAGAAGCTTAGCTCATTCATAATGAGTCTTTATTCTGATCAAACATAGATATTTACATTTGATACACATTTCAACCAGTGTACTGTTTATGGGGCATGCAAGAAGATGATAAATTGCATTTTCATTTGTACTTATAATGTAGCACTATCCACCTCACTTTGGTGTGAATCTGTTTTAACCTATGGGTTGGTTTAAATGTATCCTTTTAACTTGGAGACATATTGATCGTATTAATTATAATACATATTTTTCTATTTGATGTTTAACCTAATTAAATTTTACTTAGGTAAATGATATGAATGATATTGATCATTGAAATTTGTTTGAAAATATTTATTGCCTAGATTATAATTACTTTCCATTTTCCTTTTCACTTGAGTTTTCAATAATATCCTACTTTAAGCCTTTTTCATTATGTTCTCTTATTTTCTAATATACATTTATCCCTACCTTTAATTCTAGTGCATTTTTATCCCTAAACATTCACTCTTTCCTCTCTCTCACACACAAACATCTTCCTTTTTAATTTAAAGAGAAAGCTGTGTGATATTGTGAATTTTTTTAAGTGGGGGCTTAAATTGTTGTTAAGTTTCCTTCAGCATTTGACCTTGATCACATTAACACTAATTTAACTGTTCAACAAATGAGTACACCCAGTCTGTGAGATATATTGGAGTTATCTTTCTTTGCTATTCTCTTTTAGTAAAGTCCATGATAGCAATTATAACCATCTGATAGCTGTGTGCCTATCAGTCTCTAACATTGGGTTTGGGTTTAATCTCCTCAAATGAAGAAATTATGACATTCTTATTTTATCACTTGAAATAATTCTTAGTTCAATATCTTGTATTTAGAAAATGTTTGATTTATATTAGATATAATTATGTGTACCTACATTTTGTTTCCATGGGTACATTACTCACTTAGTAATTATAAAATATGTTTTTTATTTTCCTTAATATTTAAGTTTTTGTAGTTTACAGGAAAATTAGAAGAAGAGTACAACTAACCTAAGTTCAACAAAAGTTAACATTTTTCAGGTCTATTAGGTTTTGATTAGATACAAAAGTAGAATAGATTTTGCTAGGATGGGATTGGATTCTATGAAAGAAATAACAGAGCTGTTGCTCTAAGTACCAAATTAGATTCAACAGAATCCCATCCAGTAGATTTCAGGCTTATAAACCCTGTACTTGTCGACAAGTATGTAGAATTATGACTAATATTTGGTAAGAATATGGGTTTAGTTAGTAGCAAGATCTTTAGTCTCCCTGAACATTTTAGGTAATCTCAATCAAGAAATGTTAAAGATAACAGCTGAGAAAATTTATAAAAGATTAAAGTGTCAGCGATTATGAAGCATAGGCAAAAATAAGAACAGAAGGGCGTTAGGTGGAAAAGGAGGCAGCCTCAGAATAGCTCTGCACCTTCATGGTTATCTTAAAATTGAACTTGAAAGAGGTGTTGTGATATTTAGCTGAAACTGTGAATTTTAATCATTTCCCCCTTCTCGAACCGCTACATAAAAACTACCTTTCACATGCAAAAATTCCGTACTTGTGATTTCTTCAAGTAAAATCTGCCCCAGACAAGACAGCCCTGTCCGTAGTTCTAAGATTATCTACTATTCTGTATGATGGTGTATGTATCTGTGATCCTTGCGTATACACCAGTATGTGCATGGTACTTTAATAGAAACATTTAGGTATAGGTAAATCAGAAGCAGAGAAATGGAAAATTAAAATTATATTAGAAGTATGGGTTACCATCTGTCACAACAGGCTAACATAGTTAGCTATTGAGCTCCGTGTGGTACTGCAACATTAAGCTTAGAATTGCTTTGACTCTTCTGGAAAGAGGTAAGAACTGACATGTGAATGATTCTTGTAGTTGAGGAAAAGAGAAGCAAAAAAAGTTACCATCACACTAAACTCAACGGTGAGAGAAAAGTAAATTGTCTTAACTTTCTAGCCAATTGTGTAGTTTAAGTTACTATGTTAGCCCCCTATGTGTTTTAGAGACTGATTCAGGAACTCATTCTTTAGTAAAATAAAGCTGAAAAGTGAGCAAACGAGTATATTTTTAATAATTTCATAGAATTTTTTTCAAGAGGTTTTTATGTTTATTTTTTATTGTATATTATTCAACTAACTTAAACAAGCTATGAAAATACTTTATTAATCTGAAAAAATAACTAATGGCAGGGGTTCTCAACCTTCCTAATGCCACAGTGTATCTTCATTGTTAAAAAGGGGTCACGGCCCACAGGTTGAGAACCGTTGGGCTAGATGTAGATTTTTTTCCTAGCTAGTTAAAAAATTGCCTTTTGTGGAAGGTCAGAACACTTCTAAATCTTCCAAGATTATCTATTCAAACATAATTTATGCTCAAAATGAGCAAACATTGACACTTCAAAATGCAAAGGTTTCTAAAGGACACAAATCCCGTGTTTCTTAAATGAAATGGAATCTGTGTTCTCTTAGAAGTTAACGGAAGAGTTGTACAAGTGCTAGGCCTTAAAACTTCACTTCACCTTTAACCTTATGTGGCTGTACACAGGTAAATGATGTTCTAAAATGTGGGTATGGAGAATAAAATTACAACTTCCTCCCGTCCTGAATGTAAGATTTTCTATCATAAGTTTGTGTCAAATTATTTAAGGGACAGAGTAAAAGAAATGAATTGACTGTGTTGTAATGTGCCTAACTAAAATAAAGGAATCAAATGTGTAAAATGATACTGAGAAGCCGTGTCAGTGTAGAGCCTTGAATCCACACCTTCAAACAATGAAAAGCAAAACATGTCTAGGAGAAAACAGCAATAATTAAGAGACTAAAATTATATTAAAACAACCAATTCTATCTCCACTTCACCTTTGGAAGAAACTTAAATGTATGAATTAAATCTGAACTTCAGTTATTCTGTCAAAATACTGTTTTATTCAGTTAAATGTACTTCCAGATTTCATAAAGATCCCTTCAGATTATTATAGAGCTATCACCAAAAAAAATCACTTCTTTTGCAATCAAATATAAGTACACACAGAGTAAGAAAGATAGTAAATATTTATCTATATACACAGTGAAAAGATAAAGACCTTGAGTAATCAACTGAGTAAATTTTAGGATTCAAGTAATCAAAAACAGTGGGAGAACCATAGATGAATTCACCGGAGTGACTGAGGTAGGAAGTAAAGCTTTGGGAGGTGAAGCTAAAGTGATCCAGACTAGCAAGGAACGCTGCTGAACAGGCTGAGTTTGTTACTGTCCATTGAAGATTGAAGGTCAGTTTGAATTGAAGAAAATGCCTTAAATCAGCTTGCACTATATGACTGATCTCAAGCTAGAAATGAAACAATTTTCACCTTTTCTCCTCAAATATAATATATAATTTCAAAGAAAGATCATGGTGCACATCTCAGAAGGAGTCATTTAAAAGTTCTAGCACAGAAATTCAATCTCAGAAGAGTCTGCATTGTATTGTGACTCAGTCCAACCCCTCCCCCCCACCCGGTTTTTTTGCCTTCATCTTTATCATTAATTCAATAAAATACAATTGGGATAAAACTAACAAGAAAAATAAACAAACATAATTAATATTATTGTATGATAATTATGTGAGGTGATTACGCTAAATTATTTCCATGCAGTATCTAATTGAATACTCAAATACAATCCTCTGCTATATTTTATTTTGAGGTGTGTTGTTTTATGATCTCTGTCTTGCATATGGAGGATTTGTGATTTAGAACGTTTGTGTAAAAGATCCAGGAGCTCACACAATTTAAACATAGCCAGTCTGACTACAGGCATTTCATATCTCTTCATTAATTTTTAAATAGCATATGCTGGTTCTATACAAATTAAAAACAGTTGTGAAATGTTTTCTAGAGAAATCCTCCATCTTCAACTTCTTCTTTTCATAAACAAACAAACAAAAACCTAACTCACAGCTTAACACTTCGGTAATTGAATATGCTTGTTTTTCTATCTAGGCCCCCCTAAGTCAGTATTCCATTTCATGCATTGTGTCAATCTAACTGAATTTTCCATTCTATCTATTGCAGTTACATTAATGTATTTGTAAGGTGCATATTTTAGTAATAAGAAACTTAATAATATGAGAAGTAAAATTCTAGAGATACTACTAAAACACATTTAGTTTTAATACTTTCATTCTCTATTAGCTCTTCAATTACTAAGTCTTAAGTTTTATTTAATAATTGCTATATAAGTATTTATAATGATTTTGGATTTGTTTGATTGAACCTTGCCATTTGGCAATCTTTTTGTCTCCTCTTCCCTCAGAAAAGAACCATTTGTGTGATAAAAATGTCTTTCTTCTATCTGTATTAAAAAAAACACAAAAGCTTAAATAAAACTCTTCCTTTTCAATTTTTCGTGTTTATTCTACATTTTGCACTATAGAAAAAGCTGACTTCAGAGTGATGCTGTATCTCACAGGTGCCGTATGGTTTTGTTTTAGTACCTACATGGTGTTTTCTTTTTGAAATTCAATAGCTTTATCAAGGTAGAATCTTACTCTCCTAAAATTTTTCTAGTGCTTGCTGTATTTACTCAGTAAGTAATTCATTTGATAATATTCTTCAGTGTATTTCAGTCATTTATTTTCTCTTTCGGTGTCGCCTATTTTTTTGTGTGTTGACTTTCTTTGGTTCCCTCTATGTTGGCTCACGAATACAGCTTAACAGAGGGGTTGGAACATACATTCTATGAAAACCGAGGTACGTCTCAATAGCAGCTTCATAACTTAATTTCTTTGTGACCACAGAATAATTTACTTAATCTTTCAGTGCCTCAGTTTAGACATTAAATTTATATAGTGTAATGTGGGGAAAATAGCAACATTTTTTGAAAGATTTTGGATGACTACCATACATAAATTAAATATATGTAAGCTGCTTAGAAGGATGGTAATTGCTACTTAGTCCTCCTACTATTAATATCTTTGTCCTTTGCTTCCTCATTTCTTTTCTCTGTATAGCAGCTATTATCTTTCTCTCTGTATTCTATTTATTTTCCAAATATATGCACGCCAGTTAGTGACTTTAATATTCTCTATTCTAGTTCCAATACTTTATGTCATGATTTTATTACTATTTTTAATTTGCAGCAACCTTCCAGAACAATGCTCTTTTTGTTTCTATTTTATACTTCTTTAACTTTTTGCATCTTACTTTAAGGTATTCATCAAAACAACTTTTATTTTCAAAAATTTATTCTAGATTTTTGAGAAATGTTTTGTCCAAAATATTCTTATGCTTCTGGAGCACTGAAATTCATATTCCATCTATAATTTCAAATTATTCTCCTCTTTTAGTGTACTTTAATGTACATATCTAGTTACAGCTGCCAACATCTTAAATATTAATGGGGTAACTCAGCCTGTGCCTTTTTGCTTTCTTTGGTTTTTTGGTTTGTTGTTTTGTTTAATAATTCATTAGAGATTCACACAGATCATGATCCATTACCTGAAAGTGGAAAAGTGTCTATATTGTATCATATCTCTTCTGATTCGTATTTGGTTTGCTCTTGAGTAAACGAAGAGATAATCTAAACAAAATTTTGGTTTGTCTTATTTTTATGCATTCTAACTTGTTGAATTTTTGTCTATTAACTAGAGACTTCTTTACCAAATCTCAGGTAACTCTGACAGGTAGCCTTCAGAAAAGGTGATGTTTACTTTTCATTCATTTAATGCCTCATTTACAGTAAATGTCTCCTTTTTATTTTTCAGGTCATCAGATGAGCATGGTAAAAGCAGAACACTGCAGAGATCCTTAGCCAGAACGCCACAGTTCTAGTCATCCCAACTTTGTAAAAAGTTATCTCAGTGAATTGGCTATTAAACTAACAAACAAATAGACAATAAGCAGTAGAATACTTCTATCATGTCATTACAAATGGAATATTTTCCCCTTGCTGTTTCTTTTGATCATTTTGAAGCGTTCCAGTGTAAGAGCTGAGTAAGTTATGTCTTGAATGCACCATACTTTGAGTCACTGACAGCATTTTACCTCCTTTCATAAAACAATGCCAGAAAGCAGCATTGTCAAAGACATAAGTAATGAAAAGATGATTATTCTTTTGAATATAATACTATAATGATCTGTTATTATATATGGAAATATTTAAAACAGGGACATGCATTCGATGTTTTAAAACAATTTTAAAACATGGATGAATGCATGGAAAAATTAGTCTCTATGTAGAGATCAGCGCATTTACAAAACAACTAGTTTCTTTAAAGTAGGCACCTGAAGTCTCCAAGAACTGCGAGTGAACCACACAGAATGTTTTATTAATACTTCAGTGTCTGAACATTACAACGGAATAGTTGGAAAAACTGAATGTCAGAGAGATGAGGGAGAGACATTTCTGTTTTCTCTTCCAGGAGCTGCTTTAAAAATGAGCAATGAAATGAATTGTTCAAAACCAATCTCTATTAAATTTATAGTATTGAAACATATTATTTTCCAGTTATAAAATATGCTTAATAATAATAATAATTTTTTTCAATGCCCTAGAAGAATTTTTTCCTTTATCTCAGAAAATTCCAGCTACTGACTTCTGAACAATCTAGTTAATTTACAAATCAAATAGTTTTTAAATGTAGGTTTGAACATCCTCAGATAACAGGCAGGAATAGAGTGAATACTATAAACAATTTCCATTGTCATTTCTGGTAGTCACATTAGTGACTGATCACTATACAATTGATTGTTTTAATTGGGCTAGAGGTCAGGTTGGCAACTAAGCCATGTATAAAAGAGGCATTTACTTTGCAGGCTTTGGTATAAGAAATATTTGGAGAAAGTCACCTAAGTACTGTTTTAATATAACAGTTAGATTGAAGCTTGTCCTGTGATGAATCATGGTAAATAAAAATGTATATATGTGCATACACATATGTATATATTACCAGTGTACTTGCATCCCACGTCCTGGAAGAGAAGACAGGGGGATGGAATTGAACACATTCAGTTCTTCTGGCCTTCAGTTTTTCCAACTATTCCATTGTGATGCTCAGATTGAAGCTTGTCCTGTGATGAATCATGGTAAATAAAAATGTATATATGTGCATACACATATGTATATATTACAAGTGTACTTGCATCCCACGTCCTGGAAGAAAAGACAGGGGGATGGAACTGAACACATTCAGTTCTTCTGGCCTTCGGTTTTTCCAACTATTCCATTGTGATGCTCAGACAGTGAGGTATTAACAAAGCACTCTGTTTGCTCATTCTTATATATTGCATATTACATGCCAGACACCCTTCTAAGTGAATTTATATAATAACATTCTTAATCCTCACAATAAATATATCACCTATGTATGCTATCATCCACAGTTTTAAGACTAGGTAAATAGGCAAAGACAGGTTGATTACTCTCAAGTTCACTGATATAGAAAAAGACCAAGGTATGTTTCATACCTACAAAGTGTGGCTGCTGAGTCCTTGTTCTGAGGCATTTCACTTTACTGCTTCTGCATTACAGGGTGTCTCTGTAATGCCATTACTAATTGTTCCTATAACATTCAAAGGGCTTTTTTTGTATATCACAAAGTGAAAGATATGAATATGTGTATGCTTAGATGACTAAAAAAAACCTCTTTTATACAGCAGGAAAATGCAAACTATAGCCTTAGAAAGAAACCATGTTATACCACAAGTCTGGCAAAATTTGAAAGGCACAATAAATCAAGAGCAAGAAAGTGGTAAACTCAGAACATTTGTTTCCTATTGACAGGGATTTAAATAGTGCAACCCCTGTAAAAAACAGATTGTCTTTTTTTATTAAAATTGGAGACGGTAAGCCTTCTTTGTCTGCCTGTGACCTCTGATGCAACAATCCCTCTCCTGGCTGTGCTGCCTAGAGAATTTTGCAATTGTTGGAATTATTTTTCAATTTTCTCTGTCAAATTTGCAATCCGGTAAAATTTAGGAGTTCTCGTTTTTTTCTTTTGAAAAAATGCCAGAAAGATCCCTTTCTGAAGTTTCCAGGTGGCATTTTCTGGAAGACAGACTGTGATTTGCCTCCCTAACGTGTCCTGGACGGCGGCTGACGGCTTCCTTACTTCCTGATGTTACGTTTAGACGTTTGTTTTATTCTGTGGCAGAGAAGCTTCTGGTCCTGATATTGGTAGATTTTCTCAAACACTGGCTTTCTATTTCACACTGACAAAAATCCTGGCTTCCTAAGTTTTACTTCTATTCTTTTGAAAAATGTCTTTCTCTAAATTTACATGAAAGATAGCCTGTCTACAGTGCCCAAAAAGGCATTTATTTTTTCCTCCTGTGGGTAAACGCTGATTCCAAAAAAATGCTGGGAAAAACATAACTGCTGATACCAAGCATTAAGTGCATTAATGAAGCTACTTTATAGAATACTTAAAAAGTAATTCTTATGTGAGAAGTTTCAAACATTTCCTAATTAATCCTATGAACTCTTTTTGTAGTCCTATGAATTAAGTGACAAAATTAAGATGATGATATAAATAACTATGTGGGAAGTAAACATCACATTTACTAAACTTTATTTTAATCTGATACAAAAAAATTCCAGTACAGTATATATATCTATAGGGGTTATATGCCAAGATCACCATGATGCCTCAGACAATACCGATCCCTATATATACTGCATAAATTTCTTTTTTCTTCTTCACAATTTCACAGACAGAAGATTCATACTTAGCAAGCTCAGTATATGACTTTTTTTTAAGTAAAGTTGAGAACTCTTCACCTTTTTGCTTTCAGGAAACAATTTTATGTGTCCTCTTCAGCACATGTGAATTGCTAGTATCACTTCTCTTGTGCTACCAAGTAATATAAGAGTTATTTGAACCCAAGGACTGAAACTTCACAGCTATCAATGTCTAAGGAAGCAGACTACTAAGGGACTAATGGGCAGGAGAGTCCACAATGTGGAGACACGAGATCCAGGGAGGGACAGAGCAGGACCAGGCGAGATTTCATCATACTACTCAGAATGACCAATACAATTTAAAAGTTAATATTGCTTATTTCTGGAGTTTTCCATTTAATATTTTCAGACCACAGTTGACAAGAGTAACCGAAGTTGCAGAAAGAAAAGCTGAGCATAACGAAGAATATTGTATAATAAAAGAGCATATAATTTGGAACCAAATGGCTTGAGCATAACTGATTGATATAATTAACATGGGGGTAAGAAACCAATCAAATAAAGTGACTAAACTAGTGTAAATATAACCAAAAACATTTGAAAGTTAGAAGTATTGTATAGTTATACAGAAAATCACTGGTCAGATGACAGCATGATTTCTCCTTCAAAGGAATGTTTGTTTTGACTCAATATTTTTATTTTTGTTCTCTTGGGTATAGCATCATAGTAGGTCAGTACTTACTTTAACAAGTGTGAATATTCCACAATTCTTGAAAATCAGAGAGTCTGAATAATTGTACATGGCACAGAATTTACTTAAATATGGCATGTTGTGTACACATAATTCAAAAGTTCAATTTTGCATAACTTTACTTTGAAATATTAAGATAGAATGATGGAAATCAGAGGGAAGGATGCACGTGTGATGAAGAAATCATGGTCTCATAAGGGTAGTGAGCATGTTGGTGATCATTGCACAGTTATTTCAACTTTTCTTTGTGTTTGTAAATTATCATAATTAAGCATGGGGAATACTAGAATTAGTCGCACATGAAAGGGTAGAAATTGCCTTTGTTCTGCTGAGATCCTGAAAAATGACTTGCTGGGAGAGAATGGCTGAGAGAATAGGCTGCTGACATGGGGTGACTTTCCCTTCAGGGAGTAAGAAAAAAATAATAAAAGTTAGTATATGTCTCTTATCTTCCTGATGGCGTGGAAAAGGTCACAGACATTCTGAACCCTCCAATAGTACATTCCATGACACAGAAATTAAGAACATTTAAGTTTATGTGGTGGCTAGTGAAGGAATTCTGTAACATAAAATTTTTGACTCAATTTAAGACTTTGAAGTCATCAATTAAACCATATTCCATCTATTTTAAAGATTCTTTGGCTATTTTTAAAAGATACACACATTTTATTCTGTCATTTATTGCCCTTTAAATCATCTTTGCATATCACTACTAGGCTTTTTTCCAGTGACAAATAATTATACTGGGAGGCTCAACCTACATTGTATAATCATAAATATAAGTACATCTCCTAAAAGTTATAAAAACCTAAATAAACAGAAAATGAAAGGAAAAAAAGAGGAAGAAAAAAGACTTGTCAGATTCTTTATAAAATGTATCTAAGTAGCAGATGTCAGTTATATTTAGATGGGTGGACAATTTAATCAGTTTATTTTGGGTAAATATAGTTTAATTTAAAACTGAAACTGTTGTTGAGGATTATTATGCATTGTCATCACCCTTCTCTGTGAAATATTTTTTTAAATTGAATTTTGGCTATCAGGCAGAACATAAAGATTCCACAGTGTTGGGTTAATTGTTCTGGACTTCAGGAAATTATTCTTTATTTAAGACTGTTTTAAGTTTTGACTCACATCACTGGATTTCTTTGGGTAACTATCTGTCCTGGCTACTGAAGAATCCAGTACAATTGCAACTAATCTCTTGGAGCATGAAGGTCTCAATTCTTCACCCTGCCCTTCCAACCTCAAGATCAGGGTTGACTAAGCCCATTCCATTATAGTGGTACAGTTACTCTGAAGCCCACAAGACATGTGCCTCATCCTATCTTTGGCTTCAGTAATTGCCCTTGCAGTTATTCTTTCAGGATCTCTTCACCCATCATCATGGCAGCAGCAAGGCAGGCACACATGTTTCCATTTCTCAGTTATCTGTGACAAGTGAGTATGACATCAGTCTATGCCACTTGCAGACCTAAGTGCCAGACCTATGTACTACACTCTACATGTAAGACAGCACTTTGTGTTAAACTTTTGTTCCAGATTCGTAAATAAGGATAAAGCCACATCTATCCTCTTACCTTCTCCCATTTTTCCCTTTTGAACCAATGATTAGAAAGGAGAAATTATGAAGGTTGTTTTTCAGACACTATATAGATACAGATCGATTTTAAGGGGGTTGTTTGTTTGATTTTCCTATCCATACCCCTACTTCCCTCGCCAATAAGAGTCTGTCTCTCCTTTTGTGTCTAACCAGAATCCACACCACATCTTCTCCAAGGAGTGATTGGGTAGCAGTGACTTGTCTTAGGCTGTGAAGGCTGCAAAGAATGAAAAATCATTAACAGAAACATATCAAGGGATATTACAAAAATATAGTTTGACTAATAAGTTATTTATATTATTTTTTATGAAATGAAAAGAATAGAATTTGTAGAGCTCTTTTATAAAAATAATATGATAATATTATAGTCTATTTTATTAGCATTTATTACAAAAATATAGACCACAAAACTAATTCAATGTGAATTATCCATAAATATTTACACCAATTCAAAATTCAAGAGCTCAATATACTATTGTGATACTGGGATATAAGAGATATAAATTAGTCTCTGTACCTAATTCTTGACACAGAGCTCCTAAGACTTTTCTAATTGTCCGAGTGAAAGTGGCACTGATATAGAGTTCCTAAATCCCTGGGAAATTCTTGGGTTAAAGGAACATCTTTTATCTTAAGGAGGTAACTTTTGGAGGGCTCCTGGACAGCATCAGGATGGGTGCTTGTTTCTAGGGGAAATAACCATGTAGATTTAAAGTTGCAACTTACAGTCCCACTCCCCAATCTCCAGGGAGAGGAGAGGTCAGTTTGAGAGGCTGAAGGTTGAGTTTATCACCAATGTAACTGATCATGCCTGTATAATGAATCCTCTATAAAAACCCAAAATTTCTGGGTTTCCCTATTCTTGAACACCAGGAGGAACGTGGAGGGAGGTGCACCAGAGAGAGCTTAGAAGATTCACTGCCCTTCTGCCCTACACACTCTTTATCTTGCTGTCATTCATATCCTTTGTAATATCTTTTATAATAAAATGATATCCTAGAAAATTAATGAAACCCAAGGAAAGGGTAGTAGGAATCCTGATTGATAACCATCTGTCAGAAGTATATGTGATGAACTACCACTTGCACTGGCATCTGAAATGGGGGTAGGCTTGTGTGACTGGGAATTGAATTGAAGTATAGAGGACCTTGTTGGTGTCCTCTGGAGAAATGATTAGTTGTTGGTGAAAGAAAACCTAGCCTCCACATTTGGGTAACCAGAACTGTAATATTCTCTGTTCTGTGTTTAGTAGGTAAAGAAAAAAAATTATCTTACACTCTTATTCATATAGTACAAACAAAATCTAATCTTCAAACTATACAAATTTCCTATATATGATTCTAAGCATTGCTTTCTTACCCATAAATATGTTGTGTTTTCCATTAAAACATCAAGTTACAATTTATTTATGTGCCTTCTTTAAAATTCAGCAATTTCATTTCTAGAGATATATCCAAGGATACGAGCATGAGTTGATCAAAAGACAAATACAGAAATTTTTATATCAGCTTGACTTCCATTAGCTAAAAACTGGAAAAAATCCAAATGTATGTCAAAAGTGAATGATAAAAAGTGTGGTATGTGACATGTTGATGAATCTCACGGATATTATTTGAGAAAAGAAAGAAAAATATATAGGCTGTGTGATTCTACTTGCATGAAGTTCAACAACAGATAAACCTACTTTGTGGATACCGAGTACATGTTATTTAAGAAGTGCCAAAGAAGGTATGCTAGAAAATTATTTGTGGTGCTAGATAAATAATTTCCTAGCATTAGATGTTTCATATCTTAATCTAGGTGGTAGTTACACAGGTATCTACATATGGAAAAATTCTTGCTCATCATCTTTAATCATCAGAGAAATTTAAATCAAAACCACTTTAAGATACCACCTGAGATTAATAAGATTAGCCCATATCACAAAGTTCCAAAACATCAGAAGCTGGGGTATGTGGAGAGAAGGGAACATTTATATGCTATTGATGGGACTGCAAACTAATACAGCCTTTTTGGAGAGAAGTATGGAGCATCCTCAAAGATATAAAAGTAGACCTTCCATTTGACCCTGCAATTCCATTACTAGATATCTACCCAGAAGAACAAAAATCACTTTACCACAAACACATTTTCATTAGAATGCTTATTGTGGCTCAATTCATAATTGCCGAGTCGTGAAGCAACCTAAGTGCCCATCAACCCATGAATGGATCAACAAACTGTGGTATATGTATACCACAGAATATTATTTAACCATCAAAAAAAATGGAGACTTTACATCTTTGACATTTACTTGGATGGAGCTGAAATACATTCTTCTTAGTAAAGTACCATAAGAATGGAAAAATAAATATCCAATATGCTCCATATTAATATGAAATCAATATATAAACAAGTACATACTCATAAAAACAACAAAACACTAATATAGTCCAATTCATTCTGGGGTAGAGGGAAATGGGAGGAGGGAGGACGTTTGGCAGGAGGGAGGGCATGAGGCAGGATCTCACCTAATGTGCACATTGTGCATCTATTAAGAGGACCATATGGTGTTTGTTTCTTATTCTATTTATGTGGTGAATTACATTTATGGCTTTACTTAAGTTGAATCAAACTTGCATCTATGGGATAAAGTCCATCTGTTCATGCTGTATAATTTTTTTAAGGTGTAGCTACGTTCTGTTTGATAGGATCTTACTTAGTATTTTTGTATCAATATTCATTAATCATCTTGTTCTGTAGTTTTCCTTTTTTGTTGGGTCCTTTCCTGGCTTTGGTATTAAGATGATATTTGCTTTGTAGAAATGTGGGGGAGGATTCCTTCCTTCTCTAGGTTTTGGAATATCTTCTGCATTATAGGAACTCACTCCACCTCGAAGGTTTGGTAGAATTTTGGTGTAAAACCATCTGGTCCAGAACTTTACTTTTTTTGGCAGGTTTTTAATTCTTGTTGCAATTACCATGATCTATGAAATCAAGAACCTACAGATGAATCCAGCCACATATTTCCATCTGATCTTTGATAAACCAAACAAGAAAATACACTGGAAAAACAATCCCCATTTAATAAATGGCATTGAGAGAACTGGTTAGCCCCATGTGAAAGACTGAAACTGGACCCAAACCTCTCACTACTGACAAAAATTTACTCTTGCTGTATAAAAAAGATAAAGTTAAACAAGAAACAATAAAAATCCCAGAAAAAAGTATGGGAATAACTTTTGACTATCCTGGGAAAATAATTTATGAAAGAGATCACCATTGGCAATTGTAGCACCTCTGAAAGTAAATAAACGGAGCACAATTAGGCTAAAAAGCTTTTTCACAGCCAAGGGTACAACAACTAAACCAAACAGGCTACCTTTGGAATGGAGGCATGATATTAGTATGCTATGAATCTGACAAAAAACTGATAAACAGAATCTAGAGACACCTCAAATTAATCCATAAGAAAAGAGCAAATAATCTCATTTATAAGTGACTAAGAGACTCAAACAGAAAATTCTCTTAAGAAGACAGGGGAATGGCTAGCAAACACATGAAAAAATGCTCACCTCCCTAATCAGAGAAATGTAAATCAAAATCTCTCTGTGATATCACCTAACCCCAGAGAGAATGGCTCACCTCACAAAATAGCAAAGCTGTAATGCAAGTGTGGATGTGGATGGAGGGAACACTTTTACACTGCTGGTGGAATTGCAACCTAGTGCAGCCTCTATGAAAAGAGTATGGAGGAGCCTCAAAAGCTGATGTAAACCTTCCATTTGATCCCACAACCCCATTACTAGAAATCTACATAGAAGAAAGAAAATCATTTTATCACAAGGGCATTCACACTTTAATAGTTAGTGCAGCTCAGTTCACATTTGCCAAGATGTGGAAACAACCTAAATGCCCACCAACCCAGGAATTCATTAACAAACTATAGTATACATATTCCAAGGAATACTATTCAGCCATAAAAAGATGAAGACTTTAAAACTTTTGTATTAACCTGGATGGAGTAGAAGCACATTCTTCTTAGGAAAGTATAAGAATAGAAAAGCAAGTATCCAGAGTACTCAATACTTATATGAAGCCAACAGAAAACCACCACACACATGAGAGGAAAACACAAGTATATTCAAACTGGGGTAGGGAGGAAGAAAGAAAGGGAAAATGGGAAGGAGTAGGGGAGGATTGATGAGCTCTCACACACATTGTAAGACTCTATAGCACACTCTCTGGATGAAGGACTCAACTACAACTTGAAATTTACCTTAGAAATGCAAATAATGATTGCATCAATTGAAACCTGCTCATTCGTACTCACGTACTAATTTGAAAAAAAAAGAAAAAGAAAAAAGAAAAACAAACACATCATGTACTTTCTATTAAATTGGATCCAACTGATCAGCACCCATGCACACATATGGTGGTAAAACCCATGGGAAACCAAGTGGGTGGGAAGGGGAGGAGGGAAATGGTAAGTACGCCCATTTGGCACAGTACATGCTTCCTTGATGATGAAAACACTTATAATTTTGATTCAAACTGCACAAAAGCAAATCCTATTACCAAAACAATTGTACCCTCATAATATTCTGAAATAAAAAATATTTTAAAAATGACATTTGCTTCTGTGGGAGTATAAATTAGCACAATTTTTTTCGAAGAGCACTGTGTTAATATATATCAAAAATTTGTTTAAATTTGCATTTTCTACATTAAAAGAATACCATTTCTAAAGATTTATTTTTAAAATGATAATGTATATGTCCACAATAATTTTCTTATATGGATGTACAATGTAGCATTTAGGATTGTAAAAATTATGATCTTCTAAGCTTGAACACAGGGCTATCTTGGTGAAACAATATGATAACCATCTAGTGCACACTATCTGGGAGATGTACACACTTGTAACTGCCTCAAAAACAAACCACATAACCAAAATGATTGCACCCCCATAATATTGGAAACCTAAAGCCAGGAAATAACAGATACTGATGAAGATGTTGAGAAAGAGGAACCCTTGTACACAGTGGGTGGCTATGTAAATTATATACACCAAGCACCAAATATAACTACCGTATGATCTAGCAATTCCCCTACTGGGTATACATTACAAAAGTAAAGGAATTAACATATCAAAAAGTTATTTGCACTTCCATGTTCATTAAAAGCACTACTTACAATATCTAAAACATGAAGTCAAAATAATTTTCATCAATGTATGAACAGGTAAAGAAAATATAGTATACATACACAATCAAACATTCAGCTACAGAAAATATTAAAATACTATAATTTTCGGCAATGTGGAAAGAATTAGAGGTCATTACATAAAGTGAAAAAAGCCAAGCTCAAAATGACAAGTATTGCATGATTTCACTCATATGTGGAAGATGAAAAAGTGGATTTCCTAAACATAAAGAATAGACTGGTGGTCACCAGACCCAGATTGGGAAGAGGATTGTAGAGAGGCTATTTAATGAATACACATTAAATAAGCTCTGGTGTTTCATAGATCAGTAGGAGGGCTATAGTTAACATTTATATATTATGTATTTAATAATATCTGGAAGAAAATGATTTGAATGCTCCTAGTAGAAAGATAAATATTTAAGGTAATGGTTATGCTAAATATTCTCATTTTATTACATGAATGTATCAAATTATCACATATACCTAGAAAATATATACATCTAATATATATCAATAAAAAGCAAAATACAACAAAAGCTACTTGTAGGAGTTACAGCTTATTTTTTTCACATCAAATCTTCCAATTTAGTTTGATGTGACCTTATTCATTTATTTCCTGACATTTTATCTAATGGTCTATATTTAGCAATTGAGAAAAAACTCCACTTAAGAAACAACAAAAATCAACAATTTGACTAGAAAAAAAAAAACAGTCATGTAGCTTTTGCTAAAAGTATCCAATGTACACAGCCCTTTTATGAAACTAATCTATAGCTCTCAAACAAAAGATACAACTTAATTCTAGCCCAAAAATATGGGGAGGGGGTGGAAAAGGGGAGGGGAGAAGGGTGGATGGGGGTGGGAGGGTGACCAGAAAGATCACCTATATATCTGTCTAACAAGGGTACAAGTGAACTTTTGTAGAACTAGAATATAAATGTTTTGATACAATGATTAAGCAAATGACATGAAATTTATGTTGACCTGCTTGATGAAAGTGTTTCGAATTGTATGTGAAGACAGCACAATGTACCCCATGTTTGCATTAATGTATACAGATATCAATTAATAAAAAAAAAAAAAAACTGGATGTATTTATGGGCCAGACTAGGTATCTCAGATCATTTGGTCCAAAATGTTAAGGTGATTTTATGGGATTTATAAAGCTCAATGTGATAGAAAGTTTTTAAAGCTAAATATTCTTACAAATTTAATCGTAAGATCTAAGACTCCTTATGAAAATAATTCGGCCAGCATTCATTAATGAATTAGATCGTTTCATTCTTCAAGCTTCCATTTATCTGTAAAATGGTAATAATTACTGTGTCTTGAAAGACTGCTGGATTAAAATAATTTATACCAGTGCCTTTTATAAGAAGGACATTTACTAAATTTTAGTTCAAAATATTAGCCTGTGTTGCTTTGCAAATACATAATTCACTGAATACAAGGGAAGGGTAATATTAATAATCCATAACTGGCAATGGTATAAATTCAAATTCTTGACCTCTTAGCTAACATATTATTCAGACACAAGTTCAAGTTCTATTTCCCATGAACAGTTACACTATAGACCAATTATTTTCTCACACATACACACAGTCTTAAATTACTATCCAACAGCTTCATGGATACGTGTGTTGCCATGGAGAGATTATGACCTCCTTGATATTGGGGGCTGCAATTTTTATTTAATTTTCTTTCCTCCGTCAAGAAGCAAATAGTTTATACTTAAGCCCTGAAGAAATTCTTGGTGAGGGCTAATCACTAATCACCCTGCCTCTCCTTTCCACCTGTGCACCAACCTTCCAAATCCATTGTTTAATTATTTACAGGTAGACATTCTGCCTCTTTGGTCCTGAAAAGATGCAGGTTGAGGCTGTTTACATTAAAAAGGGAAAATTGAGAGGGGAAATTAATTCCTTAAATCATTGTTGACTAATACTTCAGCATTGTCTCCGAGTCTCCAATTTCTTTTATAAGGAACGGGGTTCTGAAGCATCACCAGGAGGCACCCCCTTCCTAAACAGTGAGCACTCTGCAGTCAGGAAAAGTGGCTGGCTTAATTTTGTATTTTAGCCCATGAAAAATAACAAGAACTATGGAGAGCTTACCGTAGGACAAGCAGTGCACTAAATGCCTGTTAATCATCACGAGTATCCCATGGTGGGGGGGTTATAGTTCCCAGCTTACACATAAAGAATCTTAAAGTTATGGAATTAAACACCCTAACTGAGAGGTCAATCCAGCCAGATGACAGAGCTAATACTAACCCCAGGCAATAGGGGTCTTAGAATTAAGCTACACAGAGCTCAATAGTAACCACGGGAAAAGGAAACTGTACAGTGCCTTGTTCTTTCCTGGACTATGTCTCCAGGTCCGTGAGTGTCCGCCCAGGCACAAGCAGACAAGTGTCTGCCCAGTGTCACAGCCCCCATGTGTAGCTCAATTGCAATAGTGTTGGAGTTGCTTCCTGTGTCACTGCAAGAGAGGTGGGGCTTCCAGAGTCCTCTGGCTCTGGGACAGAGGCCATGCACGGCCAGCTCGGGCTGGACAAACTACACTCTGGATATATTATTTCCAGCACGTTGCTTAGTGCTCTCACTCTGGGAGGACTCAAGAGGTTGTGCATATTTTAAAATGGAGGCAGAATTGTTCAGTCCCATTTGCCCTGGTGTATAAATGTCTGGTCAACTCAGTTCTTAAGGCCCGCAAGACATCATAGAATGACAGGATGGACATGTTGATGCAAAGCTGATCTATAAAATGGGTGAGTGTCTTATACACACCAGGTGCCATGTGTGATAGGACGTAGAAGAGAAAAATGAAGTGAATACGCTTCATCAGCTCACTCCTTCCCAGCATGTGCCTGGGAGCTGGGAGATATCACCTAGTGGAACAGGTGCACCGAGAGGGTTGCCACCCAGCCCAGCAGCTGCAGGGAGCCTCATCACCAGGGCACTGTGTTACCCTGCAGTTACAGGTAAAGAGTCAGATTTGCCTGTAGTCACTCAGGGGAACTACGTTAGGCTCCCAGGCTCACTAGGAGGTAATTAAGGGCACTGGCCCCACTGTCAGCAGCCTTGGGGCTGATTTCTGGTGTTGACTAAGTGATGTGCCTACATTACCCCTCTCTCTAAAGCAGTGATTTTCAACCCCTGTGCCATGAATGGATCTTGGGTGTGCTGTGAAAAGTTCTAAAGATCATTATTTTTGAAACAAGTTTGAATCACACTAAGTTTTTACTGGAGAGAGGGTCTTGCTCTCGCTCAGGACTTCCACTTTTTTGTGAACAGCACCAATTGAACTTTAGAAAATTATTCTCTGCCCCTCATCCCTGGTGGAGCTGCCATGAAGCCATTTACTCATCTAGCTATGAAGGGCCGAGATCTTTGCAAAGCCCTCTGCCTCTAGAAAGCTGTCCTGATGCCATCAGGGCAAGGAGGCAACAGCTCACCAACAGTCCCTGTCCCAGTCCTCAGAGCTGGGACTAGATGCCAGCAGGGCGAGGAGGTGACAGCTCACTCAGCAGTCCCCTGTCCCAATCCTTGGAGGTGGGACCATCTCTCTCACACCCCACTCTCCTTTTCTGACATGCTCCCTGCAGCCCAGAACCCTTCCAACCAATCTTCTTTCCACTTGAACTTGTTAGAAGGTCCTCCCACCCACCCCTGCCCCTAGGTCTGGAACTCTCCCAGCGATGTTTATTGGTGGCAGAGTATGTCACTGGTTAGTTTGAAATGAGGTGGCTGGTGGTTACTTAAAAATGATACTGCCTTATCATGTATATTAGTCAGCTAGTCACAGGAAGGATATAGGTATTTAGAACATCCCTCCATGAGTGTGTGCTGACTACCCTTGAGGATATAATGAAAGCCAAGTACCAATATCCTTTGTAGCATTAGCAGTTAACCTGAGTAAAACAGGATTAACTTAGTAAAGTAATACCAACAACTAGTACACCTTTAAATCAAAAAGATTTTACGTATGACTTTCTAAAAGTGAAATATTGAGTGTTCTATTTCTTTTCTGAAATGACTGGATAGGTCTTGACAATAAAATACTTTTTATTATTCAGGGAAGGAAGCTTTAAATAAAGCACTTTCTTTAAACTGCAACACAAATGTTGGTTACATGTCACTGAATTTTCTTTCTTTAAAAAATATTTTTATTTCAAAATATTCAGGGGTACAAGTATTTTTAAATTTTCTAAAATTGATACCTTGTTTAATCAATATTTCTAAGAAAACAAAGTTGCTTGCCTTTCAATGAACTGTTATTTCTAGTTTTTTACCTTTTTATTTGCAAGAGCACCAAGTTAATTATAATTTACTTTTAAAGATGTAGATTTTTGAAATTTCCTCATGAGCAGAGTCTGTGCAGACCTTTCTTGAACTGGGGTTGCTGCTTTTTCACCAAGAAGGCTCAGACTGCTTTGACTCTTAGAATCTTGAACAATTTAAACTTTTGGTGACACTACATGTTTGCTAAAAGGAAAACTCCGACTTTCTGGCTATTCCTCATTCTGTAAACATGACAGTTTAGCACCTTAGCTGGTTCTGTTCCCTAAAGATTCACTTGTGAACTCACTTTCACATCTTAAATAACAACCTAAAATGATATGAAATGACACAGAGGCCCAGAGCAAGAATCTAGAAACTGACTTGATTGCAGAGTCATTTTATAAGTCTCTGCCTCCTGCTTTTTATCTTTAGCTCATAAGGCAACTCCCTTCACACTGAGGATGCCTATCAACCCCACTCTCGGTGCCTTCCAAGTACTACCTTTATACATTTCTGGCTTAAATATTCTAACCTATTCATATTCCTAATGTACCAAAAATTTTACAAGTACAGCTACTTCCAAATTTACCCTTATGCTTTTTTTTTTCTTAAAAATTATAACTCTGGGCGGCACCTGTGGCTCAAAGGAGTAGGGTGCTGGCCCCATATACAGGAGGTGGTGGGTTCAAACCAGCCCCAGCCAAAAAAAAAAAAAAAATTAGAACCCTAAAGATATCCATTATACATTTTTTCCTATTACCTATTGTACATGTGAGGGGTTATTATTTTTAAATAGAGAACGCTGTATTCATTTAACTTGGTGGTTCTGTAAGAAAAATGATAACATAAAATTATTTTATCTATCAGTAAGTTCTGGCAATTAGTCCTTCTAAGTATTCCTTAGGTCTGTTCAATTTTATCCAGTCAATGTTGCAATGAACATTCATCTCGTTGGGTGCACCTGTCCCTCCCTGGCCTCCTAATCAATTCTCCTCTGGAATTCATAGCTTGCCCTGCAGTTTGCCTTCTTAAAAAGATGAAGTCCTAGCTGCAGAATTCCTATTTAAACATAATCCTTAGTTTTCTAAAACATTTACAGTAAGGTCCAATATCCACTGCAGAGCCCTAAATAATGTCATCTTGACTGGTTCACTTTAACCTTTGTCATCCCCTGGAACCCCTCTCGGGTTTTATTTTTTCCTTCTTTCTCCTCTTTGAGTAGCAGGTCCAAGAGGAAAACTCTCACTACTTCTCAATGAGTTGGACCCTTTATTATACTTCCCCATAGCATGATACACTCTGAGTTGGGGCGTCTCTGTGAGGGTCTTTTGTGGAGTCAGGATGTCTCTATTGAATGAATGTCTTCCCCCAAGTAGGGAAGGGTCTCCAGGAGACCAGCGGACGCTGTGCTTAGCACAAAGGATGGTGCAGGGAAGACCTTGAATGAACAGCCAGAACACAGATGTAGAGGAATAGTACACAGAGGAGAAATAATTCAGTGTTCAAATTCCACTAAAATGGTGATGTCAATTCCATCCAGAAAAAAATAGACTCAGAGTGAATTTTTAGTGAGAAATAAAAAGAGAGAGAGAGCAGGGAATGGAGACTCCATTATTGCGAACTGACTTTATCCTGCTCTAAAAGTTGAACAGATAAAACATGAGTGGTCAAAGGGATTAAAATGCCAACAGTCCTTTAAGCAAACAAGACCAATTTGTCTTTTGTTTGTACACCTGCTATTTGAATTAAAGAGGGTAAATTGTCTTACCTCACCAGGCAGAGTTTTCTCATCCATGAGAATTCTTAGAATGCTCTAAGAGTCATTCAGCTCTTTATTACCGTAAATCTACTATAGTAGATATACCTCTCAAATGACACATTAAAAACATCTTTAAAAATTGTGATTTTTTTCGGGGAAATTATATAAGAAAATTTGTTTGTAAACACTATGATGTATGAATTCTTTAGGATGAAGGATAAAAAATTCATAACAGTGTAATTACAAATGATCAGTAAACATAAAAATATGCAACCTCCCTCTTAATCAGAGAGCTGTAAATTGAACAAGAAAACATTTTCTCACTTAATAAATGAGCAAAGAATAAAATCTATCGTAACACTTCAACCTGTAACAGGACAGTTGCAGCAAGCATAAATTACTACAGATTTCTGGACAGTAATTTCCCAATATTCATTAAGTTATCGAAAAATATTTTTGAACAGTGCCTTTCTAATACATTGCCTAAAGGAAAGACTTAGAAATAATAATAATAGCTCGAGGAGTATTATGAATCAAATCAAGGTAATTGTTTTCATTTCAGGCTTACTAGCACATTCCACATAAATATCAACTATTACAGATTTTTCTCCCAGAGTATCATAGTAAAAATCACATATGCTCCTTAAAAACTGATGTTATTAAATTAATAATTTTTTTTTTATTTTCACACATTGCCTATTTCTGGAAAACTCAGTTAAACCAAGGATACTTTTTTTTTTAATGCATCAAGGATACCTTTTTAAGACTGAAGTGATTTGCTAGTTAGAAAAAGAGGGGCTGTATATTTCCTAATCAGAACTCACTTCCGTAGAATGCCAGTTAACAAACGTTTCCAACTCTTCCCGAGTCATTGTAAGTACTTACCCCTCGGGATTCCAAATCCCTGATAGATGTGATGTATATGACAAAATTTAACTCTTCCAGTTTGTTGTAAACTTTGGGAACAGATCATTGTCAATGTCATTGAAAGCCTAGAGTGAAAGCTAATGGGTACACTTAAAAAATAATCACAGGTAAAGCATAAAACCACCATACCTCACATTAGACAATCTGTGTCTTAGGTATTTTGCTTACTCATCTGTAATGAATCAGGACAATCCAAATCTGAAATATTGAGCTACATAAAACACTCAAATGTAATACCTGTGTTCAAATTCTTGCCCACCTTGCACTGTTGCACTTTCAGACAAGTTAGCTGATGTTGGTTTAATTGACTCTAACATGAATCTAATCAACACCTGCATTATTAGTGGGTCACGTCCATCTGCATACACTCACATGACAAGCACTTTGTGAGGGTATTCGTGTGGCTCAATGTGCCTGTGTCACGACCTGCCTTTTCTGGATCCTTCCCTTTGACAAGGACAAGAGACAGCAAGTTAGGTGGCACCTGCCCCCCAAAACCCAAGTTAACAAGCAAAAATTGGTTATAAAGAACCTAATGGTGGACTGTTCCAGGTCATGATTGTCTATACCTTGGCACCAAATGTTGGTACATTGAGGGAATGTGGGTTCATAAGTATTTAGCTTATTTTCTCTGGTCAACAACTTGTGATAATCATGGCCAAGAAAAGCTGAATTCAGATACCTAATCCACCTCTTTGAGTCACAATTTAAATCCTCCTTTACATTCAGCCATATCTCTGCTAAGGCACATTTTCCTTGGTGAAGTAGTCAAGCCCTGCCACCTAATTCTGTTTCTGTACTTTCTGTTTTCTTAAAAAAAAAAATTGGGTATAAAAAATATTAACAAGTGTAAATACTCACATAATTACTTTTTGAACATAGGACGTCTTACAAGGTCTATTTTTTATACATGGTCCTTCAGGTAACGACTTTTCCCAGCCCATTAAAACAAATGTCCCTTCTAAACAATATGACCAGTCAGCCCCGTGAACAGACAGGCCCGTGGACTCAGTCCAAGGCCAGTCCTCAGGAGCATCCTGCATGCGGTATGATCTTCTGTTTCTGTTGGTGCTATCTTGAATTTTTTTAATTAGTTGTGCACAAACGCAACTTAATTCTATTTTGTATTATGCCTCAACAATTCTGGAATTGGTCTTGGTTATGAAGAGTTTTACTCTAAGAAAATTGTGATTGCATTTTAAAAATTCAATTTTTACCTAAATGTGTCATGAGGATTTTCTTTAAAATAATTCATTAAAAATTGTCCTTAAGAATACAGTGGGTATAGGTTTGTGTGACAGAAACTAATTCCTGCAAAAGCTAAGGCAGTTGAGAACAACAAAAAGTAACTCAATTTATTTTTTTTTTTTGGAGACTGTCTCACTCTGCTGCCCTGGGTAGGGTACAATGGAGTAGAGTGGCATCATAGGGCACAGAAACCTCAATCTCTCAGGTTTGATCCTCAGCCTCCTGAGTAGCTGGGACTATGGGCATATGCTACTACACTTGGCTATTTTTTTGTCTCTCTCTCTCTTTTTTTTTCTGTTGTTAATAGAGACTGGGTCTTACTCTTCCTCAGGCTGGTCTCCAACTCCTGAGTTTAAGCAATCCACCTGCCTTGGCCTCCCAGAATGCTGGGATTACAACAACGAACCACCTTACCCAGCCCACAGTGTACTTTTTTAAGAGAAGAAATATAATGATTAATTAAAGAAAATTAGCAGGGAATTAAATATCAAACATTAATGAATTTATTAACATGTATTTCAAAAACCCAGGATATTAGAATAATCAAGATATTATATGTGAAGAAAGATAGTATTGATTAAAAATATTAAATAAAGATGGTAAAAGAAATAAGAAATGTAAAAATGTACAGAAAATGTGGGATAAGGCATTTGAATTTTACACAAATATTCACAGAATGCAGAGCTGGGCAGTTCCTTAGAAATAATCTGGACAGTGACTTCTGAAACACCTTTAGGGCCTAAATCTTTCTTCAAAGCCCCTTTATGAGAAAGAACATAAAGACTATTGAAAAACATGGAAAAGCTTTCACTGACATAGAAAATTAGCTTGTTATTCAGCGACCGTTGGCTGAGTGCCAACTGTGGGCTACAGCTCATGGGGAACCTCACAATTCCAAGTAAACAAGACAATCAAGGACTCGTGCACCGAACGTTCCAGCTAGTGAAGAAGACGCCTTCAAGGAAGAAAACCAGGGAAGCAGAGAGCCGCCCATGTTGCTTTCCTCTCACGGCCTTCTTCTCTGCCCATGACACAGTTTGCAGAACAGTTCTCTAGAATAATCCCTGTGATGGTGAGAAGGGGACCCTGTGTAGCTATTGGTGGCAATGACCAAAGGGCAGGAAAACACTCTGAAAAGGAATTCACGGTCCCTTGTTTCTCCTCCCACTTCATTCCATCCTCCCAGAGAGGGGTAGACCTTTGTCAGCGCTCGTATGGGTGTGCTGGAGTCCAACCCTCAAGCCGTGTGGGTGGGTCCCCAGGTTGCAACCTCAACACCTTCCCTGCCACTCAGAGACCTGCTAGCAACTGCATTGGAAATGTGGTTTACCTCTACAATATTTATGGGTTCTCATTTTCTCTTTTTGTACAGATACTAATTTTCTTCTTATTAGTATGCAAAGAAGCAAAAGCTTTTAGAAATCCCCATAAGAAAATATTCTTGTTAAATGGCACTGTGTTATATAGTTACAAAAAGTAATGTAGAGGCGGATTCCAGTAAATTATCCATTTAACATGTAAAATAATTGCTTTCATGAAGTATTATCTTTTGGATCTTTTATGCTGGCACATTCATGACAGTAAACCTCTTGAAAATGTTTCATCACAACTGCTGATAGGGATGCCCAAAGGCTTTCTATGGAAACTGAAAGTATTGTCTAAGGCAATTAAGTCCATAGCATCACTTTTTTGATAACATTAAATTCTATAACATCATTAGACAAAGATCATGCACATTATTTTCTATTTATCCTTAAGGGAGAAAAGTTTTGAGAAGTCAAATGACTATGTTTGACTATATTACCTAGGTACGGTAATCAAATGATGAAGATACCTTTTATCATCTTTTGGAAGTTGTTTCAGCCAGTCTTTAGTTTAATTAGCTGCCTGTAATTATATATAGATTCGTGACTTAGAGAAGTTAATAATGATCAGTTGAGTAAATGGAAGAGCTCATTGTTGAATAAAGACTTTATCCTGGAAATTGTTATATTTACTGTTTTTTTGAGAAAACAGGCTGTTTCATAGTTAGAAGCACAAATTACTTTAAAAATTGAAGCCGTAGAAATTCCATGATATGTTATTTCTAATAGGAGAGGGGCAATGGGCCTAATCCAAGAATATTCCTGTCTCCATTCCTAGCCCAACGTCCTTTGCACAAACCAGCTGGCTCTGCCCCACTGATCAGTCCACACACTTCTCCTAGGGGAGCTTCCCCCCATCCCCTTATCAGTGGGGGCTCATAGGGAAACCCAGCATGGGGGTTATAAAGGAACAGTAACCGTTCGAAAGGCAATTAGGCCTGGACACCATCCAGTGCTCATGAAGTCTGTGCAACAAAAAGCATGAGATGGCTATACTGAAATAATACCTAAAATTGGTTCCAAGACATTTAACCAGGTACTACATCAAAGCTGACTTTTTATTCCAACCCAAGTGTTCAAGCAACAGGCTACATTTCTTTAGATATCCGTAAATTGTGACATTTTTGTCAAGTAATATTCTAGGATGGATGGGGAGTGAGGCATTCTGACGGTTAAACGTGTGGACTGTAACACTACAAGTGTGTATGTAAGGAGGATGGGGAACCGAGAAGGGAACAGAGAGAGGGGACAGGGGAAGGGGGAGGAGGGAGGGGGGAAGGAAAGAATGGTATTTAATGCAGGTGAGGAACGGACAGAACAGGTATCAGGCATATAGAAATTATTAATTTCTGAGTTATGTTTACAAAAATCTCTAAATGATTGTCATCAAAAATTAAATTGAGATTGATGGATTGAGAACAATCTAGAAGGGAGAGGATGACTAAAATGCACACTTTTAGTTATGTTCTGTTTTATATCTGATGGACATAAAAGCTTAAAATGAGGTCAAGATAGACACACATGGCTTTGCCCTTGGCTTTCTTCTGAGCTGTCTTCCAGAAACACTGCCCGCGCAGGCATCTGAAACCGTTACCTGACACAGGATTTTTATTTCTATCAGCAGATGGAGTTGTATGTTTTCCTGTGCCAGTTGTTGAAACAAAATCTGAGAGCTGGAGAAATACACTCTGGAGGAGAGGTTGTGAATGAGACCTTGTATTAGAGCCTAATGCTCCAGAAATTGCTGGTTGTCTGACTAATATCTGGTCTCCAATATCATCACTATTCAGAGACCCCCACAATAGTTTTGGAGGTTAATACCTGGATAATGTCACCTAATACCTGGTTCCAGTTACTTCCCCAAGAATACAGAAATAGGTATTAGATTCTTGGTAGCATCCAGTCAACTGGAGTGTATACGTGTATAACAAAGCACAGCATAAGGAACTTCAGTCAATGAGATTTGAACTGAGTGTGGCCTGAGTGTGTAGGTTAATAAAGTCATAGCTGTGCACAGTACCGCCTGAGGCCATCACACTCCCTCACAGGCTCACCCAGAGCACCTGCTAGTCCTTCACCGACAGTGGATGCAGGGGTACTGTTTTCATCTTCTTTTACTGCACATTTTTTGTGTTTAGCTTGTGATTACCATGTTACAATGGCCAATAGGGTCCAGGGCGGTCACTTGCTGTGTGGGCTCATGGCCTGTGGACTGCAGGGCAGGCAAGGCAGCCAGACGTGCACCACCTGCATTTGTGTGGGTGACTCTGAAATGCACATGTCATTGACTGGAGTGGGATCGTGCTGGACTTAGAATCACTGCCTGACCACAACCTGTGTCGGGACAGTGACAGTGCTCTAATCCTCTTGAGTTCCAGAGGTGGTGATGAGATGGTTTGGGGCAGTGCTGAATGAACTGTGGTGGGTGCCAACTAATAGTCACAAGTGGTCTATTTATTCCCACAGTAGGGTTTTAGTTTTTGTTACAGTAAATTCTTTATCACACTCTACACTCAACACAGGCCTCTCATTTTGGATGAGAGGGAAGCTGTTGACAGCAGCAATCTCTGTCTTCAGCCTGGGACCAGAGCATTAAATGGGACATACTGGTCAGATAGCAAACATTTCCATTTCTTTTTCTTTTCTGAGTTTCATTTCCAAATATTGCAAAGGCATAAACGTTTTGGTTACATAAATTGCTTTTGTACCATTTGAGTCAAAGTTACAAGTGTGCCCATCACCTGTATTTTTACTTAATTTAAAGAAATACTATGATAATTTTATGAAGATTTTATGATAGATTTCATTATAAATGTAAACAGTGGATTTTCTAATTAAAATTACATCATTGTTTTTATCTAAATGATGAGGGTTCTATAAGCCATTCAGTAGACATTGTATAAAGCCGGTGATACTTGATGTTAACAATAAACTTGCATTATATTATTTATTTTGGACTTTGCAATCATTATTAATTACATTAAGAGTAAGCTAATTGAATCGTCTTAGACACTCTAAGTTATTTGCATAAATTTTGAGCACAGCCTTAAACATAGGTTGTAAAATCAACGTATATTTAAAGAAAACCCTAACCTCAGTTCCATGGCCTCCTCTGATACATGGATGGTCTTGTCCTTGCTGCTCTCTCAAGGTCATTTTATAGACCCTCCTTTCTAACCATCCCACTGATAGAAAACTCACGATTGCAGGGACGGAGTTTGCTTGTTCATCACTTTCTCCTCACACTCCACTGTGGCGTCCAATAAAACTCACTATAATATCTAAATAGAGTTGCAGAGATTGTATGTCTTCCATGAAGTATGCAAACTTGGGAAGAATCTCCACTACCTCGTCCCTCTACAAAATGCCTGAGCAACAGTAATTAACTGAAGGCCACTGGAGCTTCTTATGCCAACCTGCACTTCATTTGGTTCTCATTGGTCACTACTTCAAGTACATGACTATGCAAAGTGACTTCCCTCACTGCTCCCATGCCAAGATCAGGGTCTAACTCCACAATTTTGCAGACAGGCTGGCTCTAGGTTTCTAGTTCCGACTTCTGTCCTTAATTGCATGGTTTCGAGCAACTTGCTAACTGCTCCAAATTCCAATTTCCCTCTCTGCAAATCATATAGAATGGTGAGGATTAAAAGAGATGATTTGCAGACCTGACTTAAGCCAGTATTGGCAAATTGTAAGTTCTTAGTATAAAAGGAAATCAATGGGCGTAAACTGACAATTGCACATAACACCTTTCCATCAAACGTACACACACACTGCTCTGTAGGAAGAGGGTTACCCATACATTTGGAAAAAACCACACGTGGGACCAGTGGGCCCTGTGGATAGACCAGTGGCGTGGCTGAGGGAAAATCACAGCAAAGGAGTTGGGTGCTGTGTCTGGGAAGTGCACAGGTGCATGAGGTGAGGTGCGCAGCCCTGCCCTCAAGGAATTTGAAACTGAGCTGAAAAGCCAGGACCTGACATCAAGTGGCCTGTGAACAAGGAGCAGCTTTGGCTGTATGATCCATAAAGAGAGGGCGATCTCATTGCTGGGTGAAGTGGTTCAGAAAGAGTGAGCAGAATTTATTCCTTCCATTCTCCCTCCGTGGTCTGCTGACCTCTAATCATGGCTGTAGGTATTCTATATGGAAGAAGTCTATAATTTCTAAATGATGCAAGCTATTGGTACCGAGCCATCTAGGAAATTTGCCTGTGTCATCATTTTAAAATTGATCTTCCCTTCTTCGAACCTTTTTAATGCTGTGCTCTTCATCCTGTGAGTCATACCCACCACATTTGTAACCTAGGGCAAATTACTAAAAGTTTGACCTTGAGTTATATATTATGGTACTACATTTTTAAGCATGAGAAGTTTTATTGAAAGAGACTAATATCATTCTGCCTTGTATTTTAATTTTATTATACCATTCTTACTGTACCCTTCTGTTATGGCTTATTATTTTACAGTCTAATTTTAAATAACTATTTTTAACCATCCACTCGAAGGTTGAGTAATTTTCTCCTTTAGAAAATTAAATCTCACCATTTTTCTTCATCTTATGTGTAATCATGGATTTGTACTTCTCTTTCTTTTTAAAGTGATTAAGATTTCCTTCTTTAATAGTTTTAAGGATGCATATATTTCTGGCAATTTTAATATTTCTTAGCGATTTCTTGAATAGAGTTATATATAAAGTGCTTTCAATTACTTTTTTAAATTAGGAAATAGTGGCTTATAAAATTCTCTTCCTCCTTGATAAGAAAGCTAAATGAAAAGTTTGTCTCATTGTTGAAGAGACGATAGTGTTTGGGTTGAAGCACGTCCTAGGGCAAAGCGGTTGTAGGTGTGAACCCCAGTTTTACTATTTCTACCTGCTGCATTCCTCATGCTTCAGTTTTCCCGTTAACTAAACTGAAGAATAACAACACTAACTCAGAGAACTCGCATGGTGGGAGAAGCAAAGGTGAAATGTTTACTACTCGGATATGAGTATTCTGTATATCCAGTTATTCTGAATATCTTCACTTGGAAGACAATAACATTTTATGAAATCATTAGAGTTTCAGTGTGCTGAGGCTATCACAACAAAGTCATACAGACTGGGTAGATTCAACAATAGTAATTTACCTCTCTCAGTTGTGGAAGCTGCAAGTTCAAGCTCCAGCCAGCGTGTTTATGGTCTGGCGAGGACACCACTCCTGTTGTCTTTAAGACTCATCCTTCCACCCGTTGAGCTCACAAGGGAAGACAGAGGGAAGAATGGAGCTTTCTGGTGTCTGCCCTCAGAATGGCAGAAGTCCCCTTGTAGGGGACCCATTCTCACATCTTCAGTTAAACCTAATCATCTCCCAAAGGCCCCATCTCCAAATGCCACCACAATGGGTGGGGATCAACAGGTTTTTCTCTCTCTCTCTCTCTTTTTTTTTTAGAAAGAGTCTCAAGCTGTTGCCCTGGATAGAGTGCTGTAGCATCACAGCTCACAGCAACCTCAAACCCTTAGGCTTAAGTGATTCTCTTTCCTGAGCGTCCCAAGTAGCTGGGACTACAGGCATCTGCCACAACGCCTGGCTATTTTTTTGTTGCAGTTGTCATTGTTGTTTAGCAGGCCCAGGCCTGGTTTGAACCCACCAGCCTGGGTTTATGTGGCTGGCGTCCTTCTCACTGAGCTACAGGTGCCGTCTGGGGTCAAGGTTTCAACACATGTATTTAGGGGGTACTCAGGCAGTTCATAACTTTCAGAATGCTTTACCCAACTGCAAATTCAAAGGTGACTCTGATGGATGGTAAGCAGAAAGATAAAGCTCACTGTTCTCATAGGAATCGACTGGGAAACTCATGTTCATCTGACAAGGCCGGGTGTCTTATATTTTGCTTTGCCCAGGACTAAGACGATCATTTTTTACTGACTTAATATGCCAAGGTATATAAAGATTTAATGTAAGACTTAAAAAGATTTCCAGGGGACCATGAGTTTTTGGAAGGATAGAACTTAAAGGAGAATTTGTGCAGAGATCTTTCTGAGCTTCAGCATTGATGACCCCTGTATGGCATTCACCCCGCAAGGTCCTATTAACAGCACAGCTAATTAGGCAGAGCTCCAGCGAGCCTCTCCCGTGAAGCTAAGTGCTTTCCACTCTGCCAGTCACATTCCAGACCACAGGGATTTCAAAGTACGGGAAGGACATGGGATACCCCCTATTTTTATATAAACACAGGCAACCCTGGTCCCAGGATGGCCTTTTTTTTTAAATTAAATCATAGCTGTGTACATTAATACTGTCATGGGGTACAGTGTGCTGTTTCTATATATAATTCGAAATATTTTCATCAAACTGGTTAACATAGCCTTCATGTTATTTTCTTAGTTATTGTGTTAAGACATTTATGTTCTACAGGTAGAAAGATTCACACGTACCCTTATAGGATGAACCATAGGAGGGAGGGTGATTGCTGGGTGGCATTTTGAGTGCACTGTTTCTTTAGACTATCTTAACGCTTCCTGTGGAAGTCACAGTCTCAGAACGGATAAGTAAGTGAATCCCAGAGGAAGTGGCCCCAAGTAAGCTTTGCCTATTTGACAATTATACCCAGAGCCATCCTCATGCTGCTAGAACTCACACTACATTTTCAGATGCAAATTTTTGTCTTTTCTTCAATAATGTTTAAAAAACAAAATTGAATTTTTTAAATTTGCAAAATAACCTGAGTAAGAATCTAGGATTGTTTTAAAAATGAGCTCACAATATTACCAATACAGCTGCATCCTGGCTTAACCCAAGGCCCTTCCTCCCCAACACACAATGCCCTGCTCTCAGACTGTCCACGCATATGCACGCGTTCCATCCCATAATACCGTGCACATGCACAATTACAGGCATAGAGGCCAGAAACCATGAGACGATTGTTTCATTTTTTAAAAAGTCACATAAATATAGATTTAATGTATACCTATTATTTGGCATGCTACCAGTAATGTTATGTTTTGAAATTTATCTACCTTAAAGCATATGGTTCAAGTTCATTCCATTTTTAGCTACCTTGTAGTCTATTATATAGTATCACAAATTTTATACATTCTTCTATCCAATGTGCTTGTTTCTATTTGTTCATTTGAATAAACAGAGCTACCGTGTATCATTAACAAATCTTCTTGTGAACATTTGAGACAGGTTTTTCAAGTGCACTTCTGGGAAGTAGCAGTGCTGAGTTGTAGAGCACGCACCTTATCCGTTTTAGAGGACGTTGATAAATTCGTCAACAAACTGGCTGTATCAAAGTAACTAAGAGTCACATAAGGCCCAGGCCTCGTCAGTATTTATTATGGGGTCTAACTGGGGTTGTACGGTACTTCTTTCTGACTTTAAATTTGTATTCTGCTTATTGCTAATGAAGTGAAATGTTTTCAGTTGGTAATGACACATCATTTTCCCCTCTCTGATTTGTCTGTTTATATTTTTTGCCTGATTTTCCAGAGTCATTATTGATTTTTAGGTAATATTTGTCTTTTAGAATGAATTGTTGATACTCATGAGTCTGTTTTCACAGACTTTCGATAATCCAATAAACCCCCCAATGCAGAAGCACATCATTTTTAGCAGTAACTTCTTAATTCTATGAGCTACATCATTTTTAAATATTTATATCACCTTAGTTTATGAAATGTCTTACTGGATAAACTATTCTGGATTTTCTTTTTTTTCCTTCCCTATCTGGAATAATCAAAATGAAAATACTAAACTCTGTGCCAGTTCCAACTGGCTCACATACATTCTATATGGCTTCTAAACCAAATATTTGCAGCCCTCAGAAACATCAGTAGTATTTTGACCAGAACAAATATAGACAATAACTCTGTAGTTTCCTAAATACAACATTTGTCTATAAATGTCATGTAATTTAGAATAGTAGTGGGAATAAAAACAGTCTTAGGACACAAAAGTCTTGGGACTGAATCCTGATTGTTGTCACTGACAGGCTTCATGAACTTGGCAATTTATTCTTTCTGACTTCATTTGTACAATTAAAAAGTAATTAGTGATTTTTGTATACAAAGAATCCCATACCCAGGACTGAGGTCTCGAGTGACACCTGATTCTATCACAAGATGATGGTGATGGCAAGTATTAAAAATTCCTATTATCCTAAAAATAACCAGAATAGTCTCAAACATTGCTATCCTAATACATTATTGCAGGGTGCTCAACAGACACGGTATTCAATTTTCCATGAACAATGCACTTTTGTGTTGAGGTCGCCCTGACTTTTCACTTTTTAGAAGCTAGAAGAAACATCTGAAGGTTTCACATATCTCTAAGGATCCAGTTTAATAAAAAAAAATTGTTCTAAGAAATTGGAGATGATAACTGGCTCTTAGAGATCTAGTTCATGAACTAATAATTAATCCCCTGAAGCTAAGTAGTTCTATTTGGTAAAGCTCTATGTTTTTAAAGATTAGCAAGCATTTTTTCTCTGGAAAACTAGGTGGATAGTGATGAAGTTTAAACTATGTGGATAGTGGTGAAGGTTAAAGTAGGCAGATAGTGGTAAAGGTTAAACTAGGTGGATAGTGGTGAAGGTTAAAGTAGGTGGGTAGTGATGAAGGTTAAAGTAGGCGGATAGTAGTGAAGGTTAAAGTAGGTGGATAGTGGTGAAGGTTAAAGTAGGTGGGTAGTGGTTAAGGTTAAACTAGGCGGATAGTGGTGAAGATTAAAGTAGGTGGGTAGTGGTGAAGGTTAAAGTAGGCGGATAGTGGTGAAGGTTAAAGTAGGCGGGTAGTGGTGAAGGTTAAAGTAGGCGGATAGTGGTGAAGGTTAAAGTAGGCGGATAGTGGTGAAGGTTAAACTATGTGGATAGTGGTGAAGGTTAAAGTAGGTGGATAGTAGTGAAGGTTAAAGTAGGTGGATAGTGGTGAAGGTTAAAATAGGTGGGTAGTGGTGATGGTTAAACTAGGTGGTGGATAGTGGTGAAGGTTAAACTAGGTGGATAGTGGTGAAGGTAACTAGGTGGATAGTAGTGAAGGTTAAAGTAGGTGGGTAGTGGTGAAGGTTAAAGTAGGTGGATAGTGGTGAAGGTTAAAGTAGGTGGGTAGTGGTGAAGGTTAAAGTAGGTGGGTAGTGGTGAAGGTTAATCTAGGTGTATAGTGGTGAAGGTTTCATACCCCCTGCTTTTCTCCCC
>CAUYQV010122749.1:0-10538 GCA_963574575.1 Galagoides demidoff | reverse complement strand
AATGGCCGGGCGTTGTGGCGGGCGCCTGTGGTCCCAGCTACTTGGGAGGCGGAGGCAGGAGACTCGCTTGAGCCCAGGAGTTGGAGGTTGCTATGAGCTGTGATGCCATGGCACTCTATCTAGGGGGATAGCTTGAGGCTCCATCTCAAAAAAAAAAAAAAATCTGAAAACACTAGTGACTTGAAAGTAACCACAGCAATAACAAAACCTGAGTCCAACTCATTGTCTGACAACGGTGACTCTCTACTGTTCACCCTTCACACCCAGTAAAGGTCTAGTAGGGGCAAGCCCTTTTCCAGGTACAAATACTATTCTATACACATTGTTTGTTATTCAAGCAAAAATAACTAGATGCTCCCAAAACAAGAAAAATAACCCATATTAAAAGACAAAGCAATTAATAGAGCTAAAGTAGCTCAACTGCTTAGAGAATCTCAGGCAAAGGAAGACAGGTACAGAGTTTGAACATCTGATAAGAGAATATCTTTGCTTTGTTCTTAGCCACTGACTGTCCCCAGTATCATACCTGACAATCTTCCAAATGCATTCCACTGACAATGGGCTTCATTTACACAGGATAGACAGAAAGTTTGTGTACAATTTACTATGTTAAACTCTTTTAAATTGCACAGGAACTTTATGTCCACCCTGTATAGAGTCACATGCTCATTTACTTAATTCTTACTAGGATCCTAATGTTTTGGCTTACCAGTCGAAATTTTAAGTTAAGAAGACATTAGATGCCTCCCACTATTCATGTACTAAGACAGGTGTACAGCAAGTCTTACCTTCTAACTTACATAGTATTATATTTCGCTAAAGCTAAATTATCTTTTCTGCTTTTATATGGACAGTAAAACCTTTAATTTATAGTACAGTGTTCTGTTTCAATATACCATCTACACCCCTGAATGAATGGTTTCACCAAAACAACCTCTTGTTGGCATATGGGTATATTACCTATCACTCTGTTGAGGCAGTCTGGAGAAATATTGAGAAGAATCTTCTCTATCAGCGTTGATCCTACGCGAATGCAAATATCATGTCCGCCATCAACTATGGTCATTAAAGCTGGCCTACAAAAGAGTAAACAATACATGACATTGAAAAATATTTTCAAAAGCTTAAATGTAATATAAAGAAGGCACTAGGTTTTTATGGAGCATTAACTTTAATTGCTAAAACAACTCTAAGATGTTCTGGGACATCCTAGAAATGAGAGAAGGATTTTTATCCCCAAGAATTTGAAGTGATAAATTAATAAATTTCATTTATGGGCAGTGCCTGTGGCTCAAAGGAGTAGGACGCCAGCCCCATATAGCAGAGGTGGTGGGTTCAAACCTGGTGCTGGCCAAAAAAACCTACAAAAAATAAATAAATAAATAAATAAATTTATTCCATATTCATTTTTTAATTTCAGATACTAATATAAGAAAATATATTATTTTAAACAATGATATAAATTATTTTTTTAAATGTAAAATGAAAACTGCAAATTTCCCAATAACAATTTCAAGGGTTTTTTTCCCACTGGATTTTTTTCTATCAGAAATAAACTATTTTGTATGTCAGTAAATAAGGAAGTGGATTAATAATTTTCAGTATCTCCTACATTGCAATGTTATGTGGCTGTTAAGAAGAATGAGGAAGATTTATATGTGCTGTTAGGGAACAAGTACCACAATAGATTTTAAGGAAGAAACAGTATTTTTTTTTTTTTTGAGAAAAGGTCTTGCTCTGTTACCCACGGGCAATACATTATCATAGCTCACTGCAACTTCAAACCCCTGAGCTCGAGCCATCCTCCTCCCTCAGCCTCCTAAGTAGCTGAGACTACAGGTGCCTGCCACCTTGTCTAGCTAGTTTTTCTACTTTTTGTAGAGACAGGGTCTCACTCTTGCTCAGGCTGGTCTCAAACTCCTGAGCTTAAGCAATCCTCCTGCCTCAGCCTTCCAGAGTGCTAGGATTACAGGCATGAGCTACCACACCCAGTCTTATAGTCTTATGTACTTTGAAAGGAAAGTGTATATATATATATACACACACACATATATATATGTATATATATATATTTTTATTATATATATGGACATAATAAATAGCTGGTTATACAAAAAATGTATAACTAGCAAGGAAGCAGTATTGATGGGAGCAGAGACATCCACTCTTTGTTTATACCTTCCTGGTTTGTGTTTTAATCATGATGTGTATTAACTTTTAAAAAGAATTTTTTTTTTGAGACAGAGTCTCACTATGTCACCCAGTAGGTGCCATGGCGTCACAGCTCACAGCAACCTCAACTCTTGGGCTTAGGCGAGTCTCTTGCCTCCACTTCCCAAGTAGCTCGGACTACAGGCGCCCAACACAAAGCCTGGCTATTTTTTGTTGCTTCTATCATTGTTGTTTAGCTGGCCCAGGCTGAATTCGAACCCACCAGCCTCAGTATATGTGGCTGGTGCCATAACCACTGTGCTATGATGCAAAGCCAAAAAATAAGTTAATTTTTAAAAAAGTAAATTGAGGACAAAATTTAGAAACAAATTCATTAACACAGGGGTATTTAGTGTAAGAGAACTAAAACATAACAACTGATTTCCCTCCTAAAAACCTACTTCCTCCTTTACTCATATTTCCTTTCCTCTTTTCATTATACCCTCTTTGCCCAGGTTATCTCTCTCACTCCATTCTTTATTTCAACAAATAACAAACTGAATATCTATTATGTACCATGGACTATGCTAAGTATTACGCAACTATTAGTGAACAAGACAAATCTGGTTCCTTCATTCAGGAAACTTACGAGTTGGCTGGGGACAATGGCTCACGCCTGTAATCCTAGCACTCTGGGAGGCCAAGATAGGAGACTATTTGAGCTCAGAAATTTGAGAACAGCCTGAGCAAGAGTGAGACACCACCTCTACTAAAAAAAGGAAAACTAGTCAAACCTTGTGGCAGGCAACTGGAGTCCCAGCTACTTGGGAAGCTGAGGCAAGATAACTGCTTGAGCCCAAGAGTTTGAGGTTGCTATGAGATATGGTATCACGGCACTCTACCCCAGGGCTACAGAATGAGACTCTGTCTCAGAAAAAAAAAAAAAAGAAAGAAAGAAAGAATCGGTTGGGTGCCTGTGTCTCAGTGGTTAGGGCGACAGCCACATGCTCCAGGGCTGGTGGGTTTGAAACTGGCCCGGGTCTGCTAAACAAACAAAAAAAATAGCCAGGCATTGAGGCAGGACCCTGTAGTCCCAGCTACTAGGGAGGCTGAGGCAAGAGGATAGCTTGAACCTAAGATTTTCAAGTTGCTGTGAGCTATGACACCACAGCACTCTACCAAGAGTGACAAAAGTGAGATTGTCTCAATTAAAAAAAAAGAAAGAAAGAGAAAGAAACTTAAGAGTTGGCTCGGCGCCTGTAGCTCAAGTGGCTAGGGTGCCAGCCACATACACTGGAGCTGGCAAGTTCGAACCCAGACCAGGCCAGCCAAACAACAATGACAACTACAACCAAAAAATTGCCAGGCATTGTGGCAGGTGCTTATGGACCCAGCTACTTGGGACCACATTCTCTTTTTTTTTTTTTTTTTTTTTTTGAGACAGAGCCTCAAGCTATCCCCCTGGGTAGAGTGCCATGGCATCACAGCTCATAGCAACCTCCAACTCCTGGGCTTAAGCGAGTCTTCTGCCTCCGCCTCCCAAGTAGCCGGGACCACAGGCACCCGCCACAGCGCCTGGCCATTTTTTGGTTGCAGCCATCATTGTTGCTTGGTGGGCCCGGGCTGGGGATTCGAACCCGCCACCTTAGGTGTATGTGGCTGGCGCCTTAGCCGATTGAGCCACAGGCGCCGAGCCGGACCACATTCTCTTAAGAGAATTACTTAAGCCCAGGAGTTTGAGGTTGCTATGAGCTGTGACACCACAGCACCCTACCCAGGGCAATAGCTTCAGACTCAAAGATGTGGGTGGCACCTGTGGCTCAGTGAGTAGGGTGCTGGCCCCATATACTGAGGGTGGCGGGTTCAAAACTGGCCCTGGCCAAACTGCAACACACACACACACAAAAATAGCTGGGCATTGTGGTGGACACCTGTAGTACCAGCTACTTGGGAGGCTGAGATAAGAGACTTGCCTAAGCCCAAAAGCTGAAGGTTGCTGTGAGCTGTGACACCACAACACTCTACCAAGGGGGACAAAGTAAGACTCTGTCTCTACAAAAAAAAAAAAAAGGAAGAAAGAAAGAAAGAAAAAAGAAATTTAAGAGTCTAGTGGGACATAAAGAAAATAAGCTTTTCAATAATTGTGTCAAGATGATTAAATAGGGATAGACTAGTCTTGAAAAATCATGCTAGGACCATGTGTGGTGGCTAATGTATGTAATCCCCCACTGTGAGAGGACTGCTTGTAGTTACAAGTATAAGACCAGCCTGAGCAACATAGCAAGACCCCATCTCTAAAAAAAGAAAAAAAAATTAGCCAGGCATAGTGGTATGCACCTGCTCAGGAGGATAAGGCAGGAGGACCATTTCAGCCCAAGAGTTCAAGTTCAAAGGTTTCAGTTAGCTATGATCACAACATTGCACTCAAGCCTGGGCAACAGAATGAGACCTTGTCTCAAAAAATAAAAATTATATGAGACCACTGAATGTTCACATACAAAAGAATGAAGTTGGCTCAGCACCTGTAACTCAGTGAGTAGGGCACTGGCCACATACACCAAGGCTGGCAGGTTTGAGCCTGCCCTGGGCCTGCTAAACAACAATGACAACTACAACCAAAAAATAGCTGAGCATTGTGGTGGGTGCCTATAGAACCAACTGCTTGGGAGGCTGAGGCAAGAGAATAATTGCTTAAGCCCAAGGGTTTGAGGTTGCTGTGAGCTGTGACACCATGGCACTCTACCGAGGGTGACATAGTGAGACTCTGTCTCAAAAAAAAAAAAAAGAACAAAGAATGAAGTTGGACCCCTTCCTTAAATTAACTCAAAATAGATAATGAACCTAAATGTAAGAGCTAAAACTACTAAACTTTTAGAAGAAAATAAAATCACCTCCATGACTTTGGCTTAGAAAAAACACCTTTCTTCGATAAGACATCAAAAGCTCTTGCAACAAAAAGAGAATAAAAAGTATTGGACAAAGATGTGGAGAAACTGCAAACTTCAGATTGCTGGTGAGAATATAAAATTGAGCAGCAATTTTGGAAAACATTTTGGCAGTTCTTCAAAAGATTTAATACAGAGGCATAACACAACTCAGCAACTCCACTCCTAGGCATATGTGAAAAAAACCCCACATATGTCTATACAAAGAATTGCACACCAATCTTCATAGCAGCATTATTCATAATAGCTAACCGTGGGAAGAACTCAGCTGTCCATCAACTGATGAATGGATAAATAGAATGTAATATAGACATATGGTATTATTTTGCAATAAGAAAGACACGGATGAAACTTAAAGACACCATGCTAAATCAAAGAAGCCAAGGACAAAGTAGCACATTATATGATTACATTTATGTAATGTCCAGAATGACCAAATCTATATAGACAGAAAGTAAACGAGTAATTGCCATGGGTTGGGAGAATGAGGAACGGGGAGTGACTGCTAATGAGTATGTGGTTTTGTAGGGACAAGGTAAGTGACAAAGATGTCCCACAACTGGTCATAGTAATGTTTGCACAGACCTGTGAATATACTAAAGCCACTGAATTGTATGTTTTGGACAGGTTATTGTGATGATATGTGAATTTTACCTCAGTGAATTGGTTTTTTTGGTTTTTTTTTTTTGAGACAGAATCTCACTGTGTTACCCTCTGTAGAGTGCTGTAGCATCACAGCTCACAGCAACCTCAAAGTGTTGAGCTTAAGTGATTCTTTTGCCTTAGCTTCCCAAATAGCTGGGATTACAGGTACCCACCCCAATGCCTGGCTATTTTTTGGGGTTTTTTTTGGTTGCAGTTGTCATTGTTGTTCAGATGGCCTATGCTGGGCTCAAACCCACCCCCTTTGGTGCATATGGCTGGCCCTGTAACCACTGTGCTATGGATGCCAAGCCTTAAGCGATTCTCTTGCCTCACCTCCCAAGTAGCCTCAGTGAAATGTTTTTTTAGAAAAGACAGTAAGTAGCACCAACTGCAATAAGCACACATAGGCTACTATGATGGAAGATAAAGGAGGGTGCTTAGGGAAGGCGTCTCTGATAAAGGCATTTCAACTAAGGCATGAAGAAGCCAGTTTTGTGGAGGCATGCAGAGGGGAGAACATTCTAGAAAAGGAGAAAAATCAGAGTGTCTGGAGAATGAAAAGAAGGCCAGGCAGCTGGAGCACAGGGAGCAAGGAGGGAGTGGCGGCAAATGAGACTGCAGAGGCAACAGGTGAAAGGGGGCTACTGAGAGCTGTTGAGCCAGGGGGTGCCTCTGTCAGCTGGGTGGAGAATGGCTTGCAAGAGGCTAGGGCAGAAGGAGCCCAAGTAGGAGAGTACTATGATGGTCTGAGCAGTGGCAGCAGTGGCTTGGACAAGGCCCAAGTGATCCTGACCAGCAGGTACCAATTCCCATTTTGGCCTCACAGGAACTGAGGGTTCAGCTAGGGCAGTGGTTCTCAACCTTCCTAATGCCACAACCCTTTAATACAGTTCCTGTGGGCCGTGACCCACAGGTTGAGAACCACTGAGCTAGGGGAAGGTAAGCAGGGAAGCCACTTGCTCTGCAACATGTGAGGATACTGTACATAATGAGAATCCATCCTGCATAAAATGTCAACAGGGCACTGTTGAGAAACACTGGACTAGATGCAGCACTGGAGATGAAAAACAGTGGATGAATCTGTGACAAAGTTCTGGGTGAAAATTCTTAGGGCTTGCCAACAGATTAGACAGTGGAGGTAAGAAAAAAAGAATGATTCAAGGATTATGTGCAGGTTTCTAACTTATATAAATGGGTTGATGGTGATGCCATTTGTCAAGAAATAAAAAAATGGGAGAACCAGATTTGAATATGATGAGGAAAGTGAAGAGTCCATCCTGGACATGCATAACTGTGAGATGCCTATGAAATATTCAAGTAGGACTGCCAAGTACAGAGTGTGATTTTTAATACTGGAGCTTCAAAGAGAAAGCCAAGATGGGGATGTAAGTGCAAGCCACCAGTTTATGGATGATATTTACAACACGGAATAGTTGGGGCCATCCAGGAAGAATATACAGAAAGAACAAATGAAGAAAAAGGACAAATAGGAGGACCAGAATTGATCCTGATATTGAAAGAGCAGGTAAAAGAGGCTGAGAAGGAAGGGCCTGAGAGGCAGGTTAGAAACTAGGAGACGGACGTGTCACTGAAGCTAGGTGAGGAGGCTATTTCCAGAAAGAGGAAGTAGTCTAAGATGCTGAAAGTAACTCAGAGCAAATTAGAGGACAAAGAAAAGCATCTATGGATTAGGAAGCATCAAAATTCTTGGTAGCCTTGGCAAACACAGTTCCTGAGGCATGGTGGAAACAGAATGGAGTAAGCGGAAGTGAAGTGGAGATACAGAAGAGGGGAAAGCATGTATTTACAACTCTTTCAGGAGATTTAGCTGGGTACAAAGCAGAACAGAACAACTGGGTGATAAGAGGGATATGTAACAGTAGTAGATGATTTTATGTATTTTCAATATGAGAGATACCAGAGTATGTTTGTAGCTCAGCAGGAATGATCCACTAGGAGAGTTAATAACTGAAGATTGAGAAGAAAGAACAAAAAGGAGGCAGAAATCAATGAAGGGTTCAGTCACCACAGATAATTCTCATCCTTGTAAACCCAGCCCAGATTTCTTTTCTGAACAGCATTCCTGTATATCTAACTGCTTTCCAGCTTTCTGCCTCTCAGCAACTCAAACTCCATATGGAATCAGCATTTTTGCCACTGTTACTTGTTTTAATAACTGTTATTCATGCAATTGTCCATCATCTATCACATATCCATGACCTCCCTTTACCTTCCACTCATTCACTAAATCTTGCCAATTCTATTTTCCAAACACTCTCAAACCTGTCCATTCTCACCACTTACCCTCTAGTCAAACTACCATCATCTCTCCCCCAAATGAAAGGAAATGGCCTCTTAACTCTTCTCCACACTGGCCTCATTCTAATCCACTCCCCAGCATGCAGCTCACTCTAAGGAGCAGAATTTGGCAGAAGTAATGCCATGTGACTTCTAAGGCTATGACATAAAAAGGGTAACTTCCACCCAGCACTCTCAGAGACACTCAGGTGAAGAGGAACTCAACTTGCCAGCCATGTAAGTGTGCCACCTTGGAAATGGATCCTCCAATCCCAGTCACATCTTCAGATGACTACAGCCCCAGCCCACAACTTGACTGCAACCTCTGGAGAGATAGAACACCTACTAGGGCTGCCTGTGTAGGACTAACCAGTGGTTTGACCTGTTGGTTTCTACTGAATCTAATACAGAAGGAAAAAAAAATTATTTCTTGTGTTCCAAAAATGTAAATCTGAACACATATCCTGTAGAAACACTGTTACAGATGTTGTTCAGTCAGCACCCATAGCTCAGTGGGTAGGGCACCAGCCACATACACTGGGGCTGGCAAGTTTGAACCTGGCCTGGGCCAGATGAAACAACAATGACAACTGCAACAACAAAGAAAAATAGCCGGGCATTGTGGCTGGTGCCTGTAGTTCCAGCTACTTGGGAGAGGCTGAGGCAAGAGAATTGCTTAAGCCCCAAGAGTTTGAGGTTGCTGTGAGCTGTGACATCATGGTACTCTACCCAGGGGGGCAGCTTGAGACTCTGTCTCAAAAAATAAATAAATTAACAAACACGCTATTCAAGTTCTATGATAGCTTCAAGAACAAGCATGCTACCTACATGCTCATTCAATAAATATCTGTGGCCTGGTATGAGACTTCAACACAATATCTAATGTTGTATTGCTTCTATTGGAAAATTAGCTCCAAGTTACAATTAACAAATGTAAAATGTGATCAATCTCCTCACAGTTTGGGGCTGTTATGCCATACAAATTTTCATTAAGTCCTTCTTAAATGTATTAACAAGTGTTTTGGATAGAAGAAGTACACTATCGAGGCGGCTCCTGTGGCTCAGTGGGTAGGGCATCAGCCCCATATACTGTGGCGGGTTCAAACCTGGCCCTGGCCAAACTGCAACCAAAAAATAGCCGGGCATTGTGGAAGGCACCTATAGTCCCAGCTACTCAGGAGGCTGAGGCAAGATAATCGCCTAAGCCCAGGAGTTGGAGGTTGCTGTGAGTTGTGACGACACAGCAATTTACCAAGGGCGATAAAGTGAGACTATCTCTAAAAAAAAAAAAAAAAAAGAAAGAAAGAAGTATACTATCAATCATAACATCGACAGTATTAAATATCAGGTAAATATATGTGGATATCTAATAAGTATTTGATTAAGTCCTATAAAAATAAACAATAACAGCTTCCACTTATTCAATTTGCTAACTGATTTATGTAGATGATTTGTGAATCACATACTTGATCATTTAACGGGATTTTGTTGTTTAATTTCAATACTTTCTTCTCAAAGAAACCAATAATCAGGATTCTAAACCTAAAAACAACTTAAAGGCTTTTAAATAAGTAAACAAGGTGATGTCCATAGCTCAGTGAGTAGGGTGCCAGCCACATACACCAAGGCTGGCAGGTTCAAACCCGGCCCAGGCCTGCTAAACAACAATGAGAACTGCAACAAAAAAATAGCCCGGTGTTGTGGTGGGCGCCTGTAATCCCCGCTACTTGGGAGGCTGAGGCAAGAAAATCGCTTAAGCCCAAGAGTTTGAGGTTGCTGTGAGCTAAGATGCCACAGCACTCTACCAAAGGAAACAGAGTGAGACTATGTCTCAAATAAATAAATAAATAAACAAACAAAAAATACTCTTATCTTGCAAGTCTGTTGAACATTCTGGTAAGACAACAAACTAGCATTATAGCTAGTGTGGTATGGTTTAAAACTAGTCTTACATACATCATACTACCATGATCAGGTGAGTTTGAACTGTGAAGTCCTCCCTCTAACAGTTATTTTTTAGACTGAAGATTCAAAGGCCCTCCTCTCCATAAGGGATATTACTAGGCAACATTTTATCTAATATAGTGGTTCTCAATCTCCCTAATGCTGTGACCCTTTAATACAGTTCCTCATGTTGTGGTGACCACCAACCATAAAATTATTTTCATTGCTACTTCATAACTGTGATTTTGCTACTGTTATGAATCATAATATAAATATCTGATATGCAGGATGCATTTAGGCGACCCCTGTGGAAAGGTCAGTAGACCCCCAAAAGGGTCGCAACCCACAGGTTGAGAACCACTGGTCTAATAAATAATCATATTGAGGCTTGGTGCCCATAGCACAGTGGTTACAGTGCCAGCCACATACACCGAGGCTGACAGCTTTGAACCTGGCCCAGGCCAGCCAAACAATGACAATTGCAGCAAAAAACAGCCGAGCATTGCAGTATTTACCTGTAGCCCCAGCTACTTGGGAGGCTGAGGCAAGAGAATC
>CAUYQV010122748.1:0-14916 GCA_963574575.1 Galagoides demidoff | reverse complement strand
TCTCATTCTGTTTGTTGCCTCAGGCTATAGTGCCTTGACATCATAGCTCGCAGCAACCTCAAACTGTTGTGCTCAATTAATCCTCCTGCCTCAGCCTCTTGAGTAGCTGAGACTATAGATGTATGCCACTATGCCTGGCTAATTTTTCTATTTTTAGTAGAGACGAGTCTCACTCTTGCTCCAGGTGGTCTCAAACTCCTGAGTTCAAGCAATCTACCCACCTCACCTTCCCAGAGTGCTAGGATTACAGACGTGAGCCACTGTGCTTGGGCTGTAATATAGTTCTTGAAAATATACAAGAGGAATAGAAAAAAACTATAAAGATACTGGTGCTAAGAGTAGAAAGGAAAAGTTAGCTAGATGATGATAGAGTACCTAAAATAGCTTCTATTTACTTGCCAAATTTTCTGGCATTTAATGAACAAAGTGAATAGTCTTAGTGACACAACTGCTTTAATTTTAGGACTTAAGTATTCTTTTTATTTTAAGAAATCACTAACACTGTTTTCAAATAGAAGCATTGAGAATGTAGGAGATTTGTTAGTCAGAGCTCTCCTACTATGTAATCCAGAGAAATCACTGACCTTCTCTGATCTTTGACTTTATTTATTATTAAAATAGGCACAATAATATATGCTCTGCTTACTTCACAGGGTGGTTATAAACATTCACTGAGACTGGTGGAAATAAAATTCTTTATAAATTACACAAACAAATTTATTATTTATACATGATGCTAACATAGAAAGGACGAGTGCTACTCAGTGTAGTTTATTGTTGGTGGTACAAAACAAATAAGCAAACAAATGTATGTCTAATATCTTGTTCTTTTAAATTATGAAAGAGATCTACCAGGTTCATAAAAGGAATCTTATCAGCATTTGAGGAAAAGCCTTTTTATTGAAACTTCTTGCAGGTTTTAACTCTAGGCACCCACAAGCTTGCAAGGATATCTAGCCTAGGAAAGCTATTTTAAAAGAGAAAAGCTGTTCTTTGACCACCTTCTCAAAGAATCATTGATTCATATCAGAAAATTGGGGAAGGTAGACATTCAGGAATGCTTTGCTAAGGAGCATGATGTGTCTGAGCAGTTATAATCCACAGTATCTGATTTGTTCCAAATATTACTTGAGAAATACAAATCTAGGGGTAGGAAAACCTCTTTTCTGCATTTGTATACTTTAAGAACTATGTAAGACTTAATGCTAAAACTGCCTTATGAGGTCAAGGGCAGAGCCCCCAGCTCATAGATGTTTATGTCTTCAAATTTCCAGAAGTAAATATCTATTAAGTGAAATTTGCCTAAAGATACCTATCAAATAAAGGATAAAATGCACCTGTTGGCAGATTTTATTCTCAAGGTGTTTACCTGCTTCTGCATCATTGAAAGGAGATCTTGCCAGGCTTGAAGGCTCTCTCATCCCTTCAAAAGAAATTAAGTAACAGTGTTGGCCCATGGGTGTCATATAAAGGGTTGCACAGTTTAAGAAAGACATGAGAGGTTACTAGACAGTTCAGAGAACAGCTGTCATCTGATAAAAAGTTTAGAAAAGGCTCAGCGCCCATAGCACAGTGGTTACTGTGGGCCACGTGCACTGAGGGTAGCAGGTTCTAAGCTGGCCCTGGCCAGGTAAACAGTGACAACTGCAACAACAACAATAAAAATAGGTGGGGGTTAATGGCAGGTGCCTGTAGTCCCAACTACTTGGGAGGCTGAGGCAAGAAAATCACTTAAGCCTAAGAGTTTGAGGTTGCTGTGAGCTGTGATGCCATGGCATTCTACTGAGGGTGACATAGTGAGACTCTGTCTTTAAAAAAAAAAAAAAGTTTAGAAAAGAAGATGTGGGAAAAGGGGTGGGGGGTGGGAATACTGGGATTATTTAAACCTAACAAGAAGAGCCTGAATAAAGTGTAACATAATTAGTTGATATTTGGACATTTGCAGGGGTGATTATATATAGCACATCTTCTCAGCTTTGTGTCTGTGTGTGTGTGTGTGTGTGTGTGTGTGAAACAAGGCATTCTTAGGAAAGATCACATTTAAATGGCCTATAGGATACTCAGATGAGGCTGCTCAAGCCTAGATTCTGCTCTAAGGCTTTGACACTCCTAGGTCTTACCCTGCCACTAAAGACTGAGGGAGTCAGTAGCTTAGCCTGACTGTTACCTGTGCCTGGCTTGGGGGAGTTGCAAAACTAATGTAGAGGGCTGTTACAATATTGATGTAGAGGGCTGAGACTATCTGTATTTTAGGAAGGATTAGAAAAAGTTTGGTTAATATAAAAATGAAAGATTGAAATAAAAGGAGGAAATGATTGATTCCTGGATTTGAAAATACTGGACTGGTTTATCAAACTGTGTGTGTATGTATGTATAGAGCATGTCCCAAAAGATTTTGTACAGTTTATGCTTCATTAACCAGAAAATAAGCACTATAAATTTACCCTCGAAGCACTTGAAGTTTTAATTATATATGTTTATTTTATACTTATTTTAGTTTTGTTGATGTTGGATAATGAATTATGAATTTTAATTATTTGAGTTAACCTTTCTGATTAAAAACAATAAAGGCTAACTTTAAAAAAAATATGCTATTCGACATTCATAAAACTGAGTAAGTGTAAAAGAATTTTGGTTTATATGTGTGTTAATGTAAGGCTTCTGTAAATAATGTGGATTTGCGGATATATGTGATCCTGAGAATATAAGTATCTGGGGACAAGCAGAAATTACAGATAGTATTTTAGACTTTCAAGGTCCAAGTTAAGAGCTCTGCAAAGTAATGAGGAACTCAGGTAATATCTGGGTTACACATGAAACAAACTGAAAATTTTACTGGGGCAAATGAAAGGGTGATGTTGGAAAATGGAATGGCAAGGGAGGGTAGAGAGACCCAGAGGGCCCAGGAAGGGCGAAGGGATCTGCTGAACTGGTTGGTGGGAGAGGGAATGAGACCACACCCTCCTCCTGCTGTCCCCTCATGGACCCCCAGAAATCCTATGTGACTCTCCTGTGTTTTGTGATGCAGGCCTTGGACTACAGCCACGTGTGGATACCCTCAGCACTCAGTTGCTTCAGGCAGCCTGCTATTCACATGGTGGAGAATGTTCTCTGTTTTCTGACCAACCATACTGAGCCATAGTTGAGCTGTCTTTGATACTAAACCCACATTCACCTTTCTGAGCATTTTGGGGTTCTTTTTGTATCTCTGTTACCTGCTGCCAAACCCACTTTACCCATTCCCTGGAAAAGTGACGACATCCAAAAGGTAAGGAACCCTCAAGAGAGATTTTTTGTTGTTGGTTCTCATTCCTATTCCCACATTTCTAAATGAGTGGTTGACTTAAAGAGTGATAGGACATCAGTCTATTAGGGTAAGAGGTGGGGCAGGGCTGGGGCTTAGGAAAATTTAGGTTTCCATCATAGGTTTACAAGGTACGCATCTGGGTGTAGTAGAACGTTACAGAATAAAACTCCAAAGAGAGTGTTTTTATGGTTCTAGATTTGCATATTTATTTATTTATTCATTTATTTTTTGAGACAGAGTTTCATGTTGTTTCTCTGGGTAGACTGCTGTGGCATCACAGCTCACAGCAACCCCAAATTCTTTGGGCTTAAGCAATTCTCTTGCCTCAGCCTCCTGACTAGCTGGGAGTATAGGTGCCTGCCACAATGCCTGGCTATTTTTAGAGATGAGGTCTTGTTCTGGCTCAGGCTGATCTCAAACCGTGACCTTAGGCAATCCACCCTCCTCAGCCTCCCAGAGTGCTAGGATTACTGGCATGAGCGACGACACCTATCTTGGATTTGCATATTTTTAAAGTGTGGGTTCTTTGAAGGAGAACAATCTCTTCCGACATTTGATTGTCACTTTCCCACATCAAGAGTCACTTGACCAAACCTTCCATCATGTTGGGCTGATCAGGAAAGCAACATTAAGAGCCTCCAAACTCTGTCCCCAGGATACAGGGTCCTCTGAGGGTGCAGATGTGACTTTGCCTTCTGATTCTGTGCCTTGGAGCAGAGGGCTTCTGAGAACATCAAGTGGGCATGTCACAGATGAAATCCTCTTCTGAGTTTTTCAAAGAAGGAAAAATTGGAAATAGTTTATTAATTTTACAAATTGATGAAAGGAACACATATCTGTTAATTAAAGTGGGGCTAATGGTTGTCTGAGCCTCTTAGAGAAGAAGAGTGAGAGAAGGGAGTCCCAGCCTCTCATTCTTTTCTTTTTGTTCTCAGTGACAGATCACAGCAAAGAGGAGAAAGAAAGGTAAAACATTGAAAGGTAAGATTCTGTCTATTCGACCTGAGCTCTCCAAGGGTGAGCCTCCCTTTTTCTTCCATGAGGTCCCAGGTCCATGATCTCTGAGGATGTCCGTTGTTAGATACAGTCTCTCTGGGAAAACAGACACCTCAGAGGAGGGCTCACAGGAAGGCAGTGAGACCTGAGACACTGCTCAGAGCCTCTGCTCTGCCCATCAGTGGGCATGAAGCAGTGATGGACCTAAGGGATGGGTGTTCCCCAATAGATGGTGTCATGTGGTAGGTTAAGGAAGGATTAACCATTGGTTTGGAGTCAGGACTTCTGTCTCTTGACTTTGTGTAAGTTCTTTGACTTCCTGTGTGCTCAGATTCCTCTGAGGTAACCACTGTTGTCTGTGCTCCATATGGTACTTTTGAGTAGCATGTGGGATAATGTGTATGAAAGTACTTTATAAATGAAGCCATATACACATGTGAGCCTTGTTAATATTATCATTGGCTATTTACCTTGTGTGCTGATCAGAGTTTAATATCTCAAAGTTCAAAAAAGAAAAAATATCTCATAGGTCTCCTATAAAAGGATTCTTATATGATCCTTATGTTTCTACCTTCCTTACATATAACCTACTCTTCTGGTTTCCTAGGTTGGAGAATTTGCCAGAGAGAAGCAGAAGCGGGAAAGAAGCTGCTTTCTGTTCTGAAAAAGTGATTCATCTTTCCCGGTCCCTTTTTAAAGCATGTTCTATGCATTTCAGGGATTCACTGAACCCTGCCATAGAAGACCTTGGGAAGAGGCCATAGAGTGTATTGTGAAGTCATGGGTGGGGGCAAGGCGAGCAGGATAGCAGGCGTCAAGCGGCCCCACCCCTGCCAGGCTAGCAAACTCTCCTTTCCTTGTTCTGGTCCTGGCTGCAGTTTTTACCTCCTGTCTTCTGCAGCCCCCTGGGCCAGCATTATTATACCATCCACTTTCTTCAAGTGTTAAGTCCAGACCTTTTTGAGATGTGTAATAGAAGAGCTGCTAACACTAAGCCACTAAAATTCCAGAAATCCCTGGAAGATGCTTTTTCCTCTATGTCCTTTTGTGCTTCTACCATTTCAGTTACGGAGTCATGATTCACTCTGTCCTCAGCGCACTCAGCAAGCCCTCCAGGAGACCTAATACCAGACTCTCTACTTGAGCCTTCTCCACCTCTACTCTCTGTTCTCTCACATAACCTAATGACTTCTTTACCTGACTTAACTTTACCCTCACCACTGGGTGATTCTCTGCCACCAGAGCCTGTTCCTTCCTTGGATTCCAAATTCCCAGAGGGCCATTCTCTCTTTACCCCAGCCATTTGCCTTTCCTCTTCTCCTACCACATCATCTTCCAGGAGAAGGCCCTGTTCTCTGACCAGAGGCCACTTTCTCTCTGAACACCACCTTTTTATTTGAACCCAGCCTTTCCCAAGAGATTGACCCCTTACCAAATTTATTCCAGGAAAGGAGTCCCATTGATTCCCATGCTTGTTAACACACACTGCCAACCCTGTCTGCTTTACCTCCACCAGATGAGCTTAGCTGTGACTATCTAAATCTATTTCCATCTTATTGAAACCTGTTCTAGAGATGTTCTTTCCAGATAGTGCTGATGAATTGTCCACTTAGGTCCTAACAATCAAAGGCATCAATCCTCCAAGCCTTGCAATTTTGGAATTCTCCTTGTGGCAGGCTCATGCCAAGGAATTTTTTTCTCCAACTTGGTACAATGTGATTTCAAGCAAGAACTCGTGGCCCTCCACTCTTCTCAGGCCTCTTCTGTGGGAGACCAGCAGCCAACCTTGAAGAATCTGGTTACCTCTTCCTGTTCAACTCTGATGTTCTGGCACTCTTGGAGAGATAAGTTAAAAAGAGGGATGATTTCTTGATGTTGAAAGAAAAGGGAAAGAATACAGGATTTTTTCTCAAGTGACTCAGGCCAGACTACCAACTCAATTCTTCAGGAAAAATGTTAACATCAATTGCTGATAAGGATGACTCAACGGTTTCCCTTTTCTTTTTGGACTGGCAAATGCAAACCAGAGGAGCTGCATAGGCATCAACAACCCCTATATTCTAAGACCTTTGAGGATGGTTTATAGTGAAAATAATATCCAGCTCTTCTGGCATCTTCTATCTCTGCACAGCAGAGACCCTCTACTCTGTTATCCTTGCTAGCTGTTTCTCAACATTTGTGTTCTTCTGTAGAATCCAAAGAACTAGTACTTAACTGTTCCCAACTTCTGTCTTGCCTCACATCCCTCCCCAGTCTCAGCTTCTGACCCTCTCAGAAACTGGTCCAGTCTCAGGCCAAATTTCAATCCCTACTCCTAATCCTATCACCTGATCCTCTATCTCAGATTAGGATCTGTGGAGTATGTTTTAACAAACCCCAAAATGAAGCACAGTGTCTGAAATTCACCACATTGCATGGGATGTGTTACAGAAAGAAGAAGAAATGGTGTGGGGTTTATCCTCTGTGACCAAGAAATCTCAGGAAGACTTTTGTCCTCTAGCTCCCAACCTTACATTGCTCAGCCAGTCCTCCAAGGTCTATGTTCTATCCTTCCTAGAGATTTTTGTCTTAGCAGTGAGTGTTCAAGGAAAATAGGGCACTAGCTTCAAAAGAGGTTTATCCAACACTGATGAGGCCTGCCCCACTGGATCCATGGGTCTCTGTCACTGATAGATCCTCAGAAATTCCTGAGCCATCTAAGTCCAGTGCCATTGTGGACGCTCATGACTATCTTTCTTTAAATGTCAGAGCAGCAAAGATCTAGAGAATTTTGGACTCAGATGGCCTGGAAGCTTCCATGAGAGATTCTTCTTAAGAAGGATATGAGGAAAGATGGGAACATAGCCTAAAAGAAAAGGTGGGAACAATGAATTTGGTTCCCAGCCTGGATCATCCCCTCCCTGCCTCCTCACCTGTGGGTGAAGGAGGATAGGGAGCTGTAAAGCAATCACCCTATGATACTAACCATGATCTTACATAGAACACTCAGACAACTGAGGATGACAGATTGACTTTTCTGCTCCCACCTCAGCTTAGACAAAGCAAGTCAGAAACACACCATACTAGTCAACAGATGCAGCCCAAAGCTGCCCACAAGGCAAGTCGGGGCTGGATGTGAGCTAATGGATGAGAAAATGAGTTTCAGTTTCAGGGCAAAAAGATGAAGAATTCAGAACCCCTTTCCACCCCCCAATATGTCCAGGGAGATATAAGGCACAGGAGCTCTGTGCTCTTCAATTACAGTCTAGTAATGACTTGACAACCAGCAAGTCAGAAAGCTCCCCACAGATAAATGTGAATACAAGTAATGTAGAACCTACTCTGACCATTGAAAATTCCTCCACCAACATTATCAGTTCCCTGAGATCCTAAATCATCAGACCTTAAAAATCAGATATTGGGTGAGTTAAAGTTGAAATTGGAGAACAGGGAGCATAACCAAGCTCGTGCCTTGCCTCAGATGATTTGCAAGGTCTTACTGACTCACACCCAGAACATCTCCCATGAGAACTTGGCAGCTTCCGAGGTGCCGCATGTAAACTTGGAGGACAGAGGTATCAGCACAGAGCAGTGGTAGGACTGCTGGGTCCTAAGCATGTCTTATGGAAATGCCAGGAAGAGAATTTCTCACAAGTTGCAGAGAAAGTGAGTGTTTTGGAACCCAAAGCAGGAGATATTAGTGGAGGGAAGGCAGGGTTGGGGACATTTCAACTCAGTAGGAAGAATCATAGTGCTTAAGGCAAGACATTGGAGGAGACACCTGAGAGCAAGTGTCTCCTTTGCCAGCTCTGTCACTGAAGGGACAGCCTCCTTCTGAAAATTGTTTCTGAAAACCAATGAATCACTTTTGGCAATGACTATCTAGATCCCTAGAATAAAAAACAAAGGGCAAGACATTTCTCTGGAAAAGGACACCTTCCTATCATCATCTGTGCAGAACAGAGAGCCCTAGGAAAAAGTAGAGCTGCCTTTTACTGAGACAAACAGTGGGAAGATCCTAGAGAAGAAACTGGGGTATAGGCATAAAAGAGCTATCACTGGCCCCAAAGAGTCCTTATGTCCCCAAGTCATCACAAGGCAGATCTCCAGGTACAGGCAGAGCCCTCCCAGGGCCATCCTTTCAATGACTTTACAGAAGAGACACAGGCCAGGTCTTACAGCCAAAAAGATACCCTTGTTGGCCAGAGTTTTCTGACAAAGATTAGACAGATCAGAAACAGGGACAGATAGCCCTAGAAAGGAGTGGCAAGTAAGTACCAGTTATTGCCTTAGAAGGATTCTTCATCCATGCCCCACAAGGAGAGTGTGCCCCATCCAAGCCCTGTAGGCTTCCAGTTGGCCAGGTGCCTCTGGCTGCCCCTACAATTGCTGAAAACGTGGGTAGACAGAAAATGCTTCTCAGAGAGAAAAATTCATTCCCCCCAAATGATTCCTTATTGAGAATATTGATTTCTTTAAGTTAATGTTCTAACAAGAGTAGTGTCTTTTCTGTGTACTCTATTGGGGCATATGTTTTGGGTAACCTAGAGCTTGTGCTTAAGGAAAAGTAAGAGTTCAGCTCTTCCTGATTCCCAGACTTGGGTTCCAAAAGTTGATCAGTCTCCTGGGGCTCTTGTTGAGGAATGGATATCATGTTCCCTCAAACCCCCTTTGGTTATGAGATCTATGCCCTACTCAGGATTCCCTCATTTATTTAGGGAAATCAGCCTGCGATTGAGTTTACCTTCCTCTGTCTTGCTACAGTAGTTTTGCTTTCTACAGTCTGTTATCCCCATCAACTGCAGTCTGAAAATATTAAATGGAAAATTACTGAAATAAACAATTAAGTTTTAAATCACACAGTCCTGAGCAGCATGATAAAATCTCTGTCAACCAGGATATAAATAATCCATCTAGCATATCTATGCTACAGATAGTAGTCATTTGTAGTCACTTAGTAGCCATCTTGGTTATCAGAAAAAACATAACATACACAGGGTTTAGCACTGTCAGAGGTTTCAGGCGTCCACTGAGATTTTGGAACCTAGCTCCTCCAGATAAAGGGTGGGTACAACTGTATTTACTGGTACAAAAATGAAGGAATGGAAAAAAATACTGTGATGTTTAAACAGGAACTTGAAACCTGGGTTCTCAGATTAAAAGGCCAAGGCTCTACCCCTTGGGCTATCCGGATTTGTACGAAACACCCAAATCACATCAATTCTGGTCTATTTATGTATATAAACTAGAACGTAATTTTAAACATTTCAGCAGCGATTCCAATAGGGAGCTTGTCATTCAGAAAATGCTTATTAATAACTTATTAGCATAGAAACCCAGCCACAGGAGTCTGCTTTAAGACCGTGGTCTAACCATATTACATTACTTCTAACATCTCTGCAAATTCTATATAATATATGAACATAGAATTTCATATATATACATATATGTAATTTAGATGAGATAAACGCTATGTATATAGAGATTTAGAATCTATACATAACATATATAGCGATATACTATATGAAATTCAGTCCAGTTAAAAATTAACAGAACGCTCATTTTTAGATAATTATCTCAAGTATTCTACATTTGAACCCAAATAAAACGTTTCAGATATAACTTGATCCGGCGCTGGTGCACGAAAGAGGTTAATTAAATCATCTTTTTCAGCGACACACTTTGGGTACCTGGCTGTGAAAACAAAGACGGGAAAGGTGTTTGACTGAGCAGTGCTTGGTTTCAGCTGCCATAGTTTTCAGTGCTTGGTTTCTTTGAGAAAAAAGCATAAAAGAATTGACGTTTTGAAAGAGGAGCCTCACTTTCCTTTTTCCTTGTCAACTTTCTAGGTAGTTGTATCCCTAGATGAAGTTTGACAAGCGTCCGATGGCTGGAAAATTTTATACACTTTGAAAGACGACGAATGCTGTTACGATAGCTGTTTCAGGATTTTGTTGGATAAATAAATGAGAATTTAGCATTTTACAAACCTCAGAAGTTCACGGAGGCGGGGAGGTGGGGTACGGTTTCAAACAACTGGGGAGAGCTACAGATAAAATTGCTCTAAGGTTGGGGATGTAGCTCAGTGGTAGAGCGCATGCTTCGCATGTATGAGGCCCCGGGTTCGATCCCCGGCATCTCCAACTCGTTTTTACTTCCGAATACAATTAATTTTAAAAATGTCAAATCACGACACTTTTGTTTCCTCCACTTTATCAATTTCCTTTGGTGTTCTATAACTCACTGTGAATAGGACTCGTACTACAGTCACTATATAGCTAGGAAAGCAGGATTGCCTTGAGGTATTTTGAGGTATCTTATCTGAAACTGAGGTAATTGCGAACACAGAAAAGTACGCCCAGAGGAGAGATGACGGAAGAAGAGCAATCTGGAAAATTGCATGAAGCTTTTTAATGTCTATTGTGGTATATGGCCGGCTTTGTTAGGAAAGAAATAATCTTCTATTGAGAACACGGAAAGGGGAGGACGGACGATTGTTAGTCTCATGCGTCATAGAACGAAAAAAATAGAAGAAATATAGAGAAAAGAAAGAAGGTCAACTCGGTGTGGGCGATTTTGTTCGCTCAGATATGACATTTTCCCGAAGAAAAATCAACTTCAAGACAGAAAACACATTCTTATTAGTGTTAGGAAGAGAAAGCAACACAGGTGGCCGGTTAGCTCAGTTGGTTAGAGCGTGGTGCTAATAACGCCAAGGTCGCGGGTTCGATCCCCGTACGGGCCAGTTATTTTTTTTCCTTATCATTTTGACCAAATTTGGTAACTTTTCCAGAAGGAGAAACAAATCGTTCCAAGACAGACAGCTAAACCTCCCCAAGTAACACAAAATTTCAAACTGTCCTAGAGAAATGCAAAGATTTAATCCTCAATCAGAGCGCTGAAAAAGTTTGCCCTGGAGAAGCAGAAAATACATCTTGGGAGTTAGATTTAGATTCGTTACAAGGAAAAAGTGTCACCAATTAGTGGTCAAACACTGCTCTCTAAATAGTCTGATAACATTTCAGTTACTGAAATGTGTAGCAGGTGTGATTATGTCGATTGTCTAGGTGAGGATCACTAACTGAAGAGAACATTATACACCAAGGCAGGGATCCCAACCTGAGAGAAACATTTTCTTTTTACTTAAATTTCTGGAGCAAGAAAGGATAAAGTTCTTTTTTTTTGTTTTGGATAAAGTTCTTTTTCCGAATCTACCTTACCCTGTCAAGAACCCATTGGTCCAGGTTGGCCCAACCCAGGAATCCTTCTACTCAGCCTATTATTGTTATGCCTCTTGACTCAGCCACATCTTCCACCAAAATGGACTTTCAGCAGCTTGATTATGTATTCTGCCTTGTTTCTGTACAGCCAGTTTCCTTTATATTTTTTCACGACCTCACAGTTGTAGATTCTGTTAGGTGAATTTTCACCTGTTCTACAATTTTTCGTGGGAAATGTTGTGATCACGTCACAAGTTCCAATATGGACTTTGGGAACTTGCAAGCGTACACCTTGTGTTTGGGAGTGTTATGCCCAGGAGTCTCTCAAAGACCATACCGCCAGACAAGTCAAATTTAAAGAGGAGTCCTTTTATTGAAGAGCCAGCCGGCGACTGCCTCAGTGCCCCAACATTGGGTTTCTGAGAGCAGCCTGGAGCACTTAGGAGTGGTTCTCAACCATCCTAATTGCCGCGTTTTTACAAACGGAAAAAAAGGGTCGCGACCCTCAGGTTGAGAATTGCTGGCTTAAGAGATTGGCTTTTTAAGGCTTGGTCTGCAGCGTGGTTGGCACACAGGCTGCCCAGGTGCATCCTGGTAGGTTAGCAAGCATTGTACAGAAGCAGAATTTTGCAGTAAGTCGTACATCTATATTTCATACTTTCCTACCTGGTATTTCTTAAAGGTCAATCCGGGGACAGTTGGTAGCTCCCAGTCCATTTCTCAGGGAGTTAGTCAAGCAAGAAGCCAGTGAGTCCTTTCCCATCTATCCTAGGAGTGGACCAGACTTCATTTTGTTGAGGGCTTGCGCTCCAGAAATTTGCCAGGAGTTAACTGATATTCTTCCACTTTTGTCTAGGCCTAATAGGAGCTTGTCAAAAATACAACTTCCTGGGTCTCACCTTCAGGCTGTTGACTCAATACAGCGGAGAAAAATCCTGGATTTCTGCGTTTTTAACAAAGGCCACGGATGTTTCTCTTACAAAGGAGAGTCAAGCGCCCCTTGAGAATGAGTCTTTATACAGTGTCCTAGGATTGGATTCAGGGAAAAGCGAGAAAATTCTGAGAGCCACGTTGACCTAATAGGAAGGATAATCCAATTTTTCTGCCTCCTACATACTCCCCACCTCCTATTTATTTGGGGCAGGAAAGAGGTTAGTGGATTACTTGTAATTATCCTACAGTTTAAAAAAAGAAAAACATAAATATGAACTCATGTGATGATTTTATTATATATTTAAGGTTACATAAAGTGTTTTGATTCAACATAGGATCAGAATAAGTTTTTAAAAAGAGCGAGAGTGATTTAGTAAATATTGTATCTAAGTTACTTATTTCAGGTGGCTCGTTGGTCTAGGGGTATGATTCTCGCTTAGGGTGCGAGAGGTCCCGGGTTCAAATCCCGGACGAGCCCTGGGATTTCTTGTTTCCTTCATTGCTTTAACTCATGCTGTCAAAATGTGTTCGGCTGCATGACTTAAAAACTACTCTGACCCTAAAGGGATATATGGGGCCTTCCTACCCCGATTCCAGTAATACTAGATAGAGTTCACTAGTCTCCATACTTAACTGTATTTCCTAATTTTGGTTTTTCTTCAATTTTCCACCTGCTCTGCAGTGACTATTGTAAAAGTTGCTCTTGTAAATGCAAATGTTTATCTTCTAGAAGTTCTGACTCCCCAGTTGTGGGCTTATGAAATGTGTAGGACAATGATCACATCTTGATACAATGTCATCTTTCATTCATTCATCACATCAAAGGATGGATTTAGATGAAAAAAAAAATCATGTATAGAGTCAAGAAGTTAGGAACCTGTATTGAGTTACTTCAACTTTCCTCCGTAGTTTTTCTCATTGGTACAAAATCGAGTTACTCTCCCATTGTGCAAATCAGGGTTCTGCTGCCTTACTGAAAAGAAGCACGTTATCTCCTCTCCTGGAGTGTACCATTGGAACACTCATAAAGCAGATACTTACTGTTTACTGTGTTCGATCCACTTTTGCAGTCAGCAGTAAACAAAACATAACAAAAATCACTGGATCCTCTATTCTAGTGGTTGTCAGATACTTTATATTAAAATATAATTGCAACTCTCCTTTTTTGTGTGTGCATTGATTATGAGAAGGACAATAAATAAACATATGGGGTTTGAAAAGGAAGGTGAACACCGCAGACATGTTCTTCAAGGCCACATCCACGTAGCTTGCTTGGCAGGAGGGTCAGGAGTAGACTCCAGCTGGGAACAGGGAGAGACGCCTCAGAGGGCCACAGAGAGGGCCTAGGATAGTGCCTGGGCTCGCGCGGATCTGGGCTCTTTGGGACTATGATTGGAGCCACGTTAGCCTCCAGATCTGGAGCTTTAAAAGTGTCAGACCCGGACTCTTAGATCCTAGCAATATTTTTAAGTTTATCAATGCAAGTTGATTACAATGGGGGAAAGAGGGCAGATGTAGAGAAAGTGAGTGGAATGAGTGTTAATGATTTCGGGTAATATTTACATTCACTAAGTTTCGTGTCATCTTTATCTACAAAACCAAAATGAACAATTATGTAAAATGTAGTATCCTATATTAGCTAGCCATACAAAAATTTATGTATTCTCATAGTAAATTTGGGATTTAAACATGCAGATGCCCGGCTAGCTCAGTCGGTAGAGCATGAGACTCTTAATCTCAGGGTCGTGGGTTCGAGCCCCACGTTGGGCGTGTATTTTTAATTTATCTTAAAATCTTTTTCTATCAATTTGTTCTTTACTCATTCTTATGCCCAGTAGTCTCCAAAACAAGGGTTCTTACTGCTGTGAAAAAGAGCCATTTGGGAGGTAGATTACTCTTGAAATACGGAATCACAGAATCACCGTAAGCAGCTATGGTTTACATACTTAATTGAGCTATTCCAGTCTGCTCTTCAGCGCTCCCTGGCGGGTATGCACTTTTCTGGCCTAATAGAGATTTTGTAAAACTAGTGATTTCCTGTTAAAACCTTAGGTTCTGTAATTGTATGGTAGGTTTTGTGTATTTAACAAGTTCCTCAGGTGATTCTGAAACACAAATGCCACCAAAAAATGTTTAAGATACAGAAAGATGCAGAGATGTTTGAAAAAGTAAACTCTGCAGGTGGAAAATACAATCCAAGCAAAGGAAACAACTTGATGGGCAGAGACTTGGAGACGGGCTGTCCATGCAGAGCTTTGAGAACCGTGACTCCACTTTCTAGCCCAAACATATGTCATTATAGAATAAGGGGAGATGAGGCTACATACACTCTTTTAGTTCTTTTTTTTTTTTTTGAGATGGAGCCTCAAGCTATCCCCCTGGGTAGAGTGCTATGGCATCACAGCTCATAGCAACCTCCAACTCCTGGGCTCAAGCGAGTCTCCTGCCTCCGCCTCCCAAGTAGCTGGGACCACAGGTGCC
>CAUYQV010122745.1:0-11234 GCA_963574575.1 Galagoides demidoff | reverse complement strand
ACTGTTAAACTTTAATAATAACAAATAATTGTTGAGAACTGATTATTGAGAACTGCTTATCAAAGTTTGCATTGTTGATCAGTTGTTAGAATTCAACCACCATTGTTTGGACTTAATGAACAATGGCATTTTTTGGCATTGACAACGACGAAAACATTTTGTAACTGTCTCTCAGATGATATACATCATACTGCGTGCTAGTGCTAAACAACTGATGTCAACAAATCAGCTATTCAGATAATTTAGGTAAGTAATTTATTTATTTATTTCATGAATTTAGCAGACAGTACTCATATTATTTATATTTTATAGTGGCAGCAAAAAGTCTAGCACTGGCCTTGAAAGTGACACTTACAACTTACAAGATATCATTATTAAAAAAATATATTGGTAAGGAAAAGGTTAACTCTTGAGCATCAGCAAAAATTGCAATAGAGAATAAATGTTTAGAAATATTTCATCACTTTGAAACAAACCATGTTCCACACAATAATGCACTAAAAATTGTGGGATACGTGTTGTCCTTACCAGGAACTAATGCTGCTACTGAATGCGTTTTTTGTACGGTAAATAAAGTGTGGATATCAGAAAAATTACAATTAAGTGTTGAAACTTTAAAAGCTATTTTATGTGTGAAATATAATTTAACGAATTCTTGTGAAAAAATTCATGACCTTTTAAACAACAACAGCAATCTACTAAAAAAAAATTCACTCAAATGAGAAATATGCCAAAGAATAAAATAATGCTACACATATTTTTTTTTCTTTTGGCCAGGGCTGGGTTTGAACCCACCATCTTCAGCATATGGGGTCAGCGCCCTACTCCTTTGAGCCACAGGTGCTGCCCTATACATAATTTTTTAAAATGTATTATATTTATAAATTGTACTTATGTTGAAATTAAAAATATATATATTACAATACTATTTTTGCATTCTATGAAAATTTTTGTTGCTCCATATAGACCAAATTTTTAACTAAGAACCCCCACCCTCAGGTCAATGGTGTCCTGCTTTACCTATGTTAAAATCTGGTCACCTTACAACAAGGGCAAGTGATGTTGCCTACTACTGTCAGTTAATCCAGATCACCTGCACAAAATTCAGGACTGTCTGAGCCCATAACTTCATCATCTGCCTCTAAGCCTTTTGGGTGAAAATGCCTGGGGCTCCAATAAAAGCTCCCAGGGATCCCATGTTCCTCAAAAGGACTGTTGCAAAGTTGAAAAAAACGGAGAGGCGATTTTGCCCACTCTTAGCTCAGGGGAAACAGGTGAAAAGGAAGCCCCTACTGGACAACAGGGAAACTGCTGCTTCTTGCCACATACAAAAACACACTCTACCAAATATTCAACATCATCTTCAAAATTATTGTTTCTTTTAAATCTGCCATGTGCATTTCCACTGAGTACCAAAACACATCCTCATTTTCACATAAGTACTTACTGGACTATCTTCCCAGTTGTGAAATAAAGCCCATGATATGGGCTGGAAATTAAACTAGAAATTTCACAGGACTACCAAGTCTTAAAAAATGCTTCCCCTTCCTGACACCCTCTCTGCAGCTATTCTAACATGTGGTGTTCCAGGGCATTCTGATAAGATATGCTGAGTCTCATTCATATTAAATTGACTTTAACATGAATATGGGTGTGGGTGAAATATGTGAGTCTACTGAAAGAGAGGAATAAGCCATAGAAATTCCCCAACATTTCCTCCAATCCATGTGATTCTTTTTCTTGCATCTGGTAATGTAGTCAAGAAAACCCAAGAATATGGAGAAAAGGGAAAGGGAGGGTTGGAGAGGGGGCAGGATGGGTGGAGGGAGGGTATTGGTGGGACCACACCTACAGTGCATCTTACAAGTGTACATGTGTATCTTTCTAAATGTAGAATATAAATGCCTTAACACAGTAACTAAGAAAATGCCATGAAGGCTATGTTAACCAGTTTGATGAAAATATTTCAAATTGTATATAAAACCAGCACATTGTACCCCATGACTTCATTAAGGTACACAGCTATGATTTAATAAAAACAAAAAAAGAAGAAAGAAAGGAATACTTATTCTTCAGTTTACAAATTGAGCCAAAGTAGCCAAGCTATGAGCTAGGTAAAGGCTATCTCTAAAGTATGTTTGTCATTAAAAAAAATAAATGAATGAATGTTATGCCATGTGTCAAGTACATTGGAATTAAAAAAAAAATTCAAGGAAATGGAAAGGTAAGAGTGATTCACCTTGTCCACGTGGAGTGGGAACATCAACCTGAGGTTCCAGTCTTAGCTAGGTGTGAAGTATATGTGGAAGTCATCTGAGTACACATAACATTAGAAGATGAGGACATTTACTATCTGTAGGTAACAGGAATAGTAGGTTCCAAGGGACAGATGTGAGAAACATCAAATTGGGTTCTAGTAATTCTAAGTAGAGATGTTGTCATGATGTTCAAATGGACATCACGCAGAACATTGTAGAGTGTTTCTTGAAGGAAGGATTATGATGCCACCAAAAAAAGAGAGAAGCTAGAAATCAGTTAGGATTCAGGGCGGTATAAACTATGGACTCTGTTCTTTAGATTACTGAGGTCAATGATTGCCATTGTTTGCTATAGAACCATTTGCAGAAAGGAATTCATCCTGGGGAAATAAAATAGTGTGTTTTTGATGATGGATAGGGACTGCTATAGCATTTTCTGAAACTCTATCATCTCTTTCCCACCCCAATATCACCACTACACCCAAATCCCCTTTGCCTGTCCCAGATGCATCTCCTACAATCTCAGATTTCTCCTGGGAACAGTATCAGACATACCCTACAAAGTCACCAGATTTACATTTTTATTTACATCAGGGGAATGGATTTAGTAAGGAAAATAGATAAATTGGAGGAAAGTAAATCTAGTTATTTTATGAGAGAACCCCAGGAAAAGTTATCAATAACCTTAACCATAAAAACCCTATTGTCAGGAATACAAAGAAGAATGTAGATCGTAAGTAACATGTGTTGGATATTTTTTTTTTTCAGTTTTAGTTTCTTCCAGTGGTGAACAAACACTAAATGGAAAAATCTAAGCTATCTTTGAAGTTCCTGTCTTGAGGCAGATGGTAGTGTTATTAACCTACTGCTTTGGCCTATAACAGGCAGGTCTTTCCTTTTGTTATTTTTCTGCCAAGAAAATTAAAAATTCTCTTTATTGAATGCAATCAAATTTGCATATTGATTTATTTTATTTGGGGGGGATACATTAAACGGTTTCTTCCTATTGAGCAGGCACTGTTGCTCACCACAGACTCTGAAAAGACTGCCAAGAGGCATTTGTGTATTTAATGCTCCTTCAGTTCAAATATACTTAGTCATAATTAAAGTCGGTTGAATGGTTCTTAAAAGAAGTTAGTTGTTAATATGATTGGCAGTATTCTGTGCCTTTGACAACATCTAATGAAATATGCCTGGGTGGTATGCAACACTGACAAATGCTAAGATTTATCTTCTATGATCTCTAACTAATGTAATGCTATCATGTTGAATCTTCTGTTTTCAAGAAGGCATGTGATTACTCTGTATTATCTAAATAAGAATGACAAATGTTCGTGTTTTCATTACACATAAACAATTGTGAAATTAATATTCTTCAGGTACATTTTTAAAAAAAATGACAGTGAGTATTGTTTTGTAGGATTGTAGGAGGACATACCCCAAGACAAACAAGACATCATTTTTTTCTTCAAAAGTATTAAGTTGTTATATAATAAATGTTTCAGATTCATGAAGAAGAGAGAAGAGAGTAAGTCACACAGTAGATATTACTTTAGGATCACAAACCTTTGGCTTGCTTGCCACCACTAGATGACAACCTTGTGTGTTTGCTAGTTACCAGCTTTCTGATTTTCTTCTGATAAGTGGGGCATAGTACTTACAGCAGGATACTACATTCTTCAGCACTTTGGAACATACAATGAAAATATAAACATCATAGCAACATAATTATAAATCAGTCTCCATTGTCAGTGGTGTTACATAGGTGAAATATAATTACTTGTTCAAAATATTAATACAAATAACCTTTAATACTCTGTGGAATTTTGATGATTTAGTTTAACTCCTCTGATTACATTTATCTTAGCAAACTTATTGGATTTCTGTGTTTTTTACTACTTCTGATGTTTTTCAGCTTTTGTAACCATTGCAGGTTGTGTTCTGATTTGTGGCAAGAAAAATGACTAACAAGGCATTACTGAACATAAATGCCCAGCTTTCCAATGTTAAGTTTGAGCTAAAGGGTACACAGTCATTAGTTATGGAAATAATGACATGACAGTTCACACAGCACTGGACATAAAACCTGACCTATGCTTTTTATATTCCCCATTCACACCAGGCTTTGAATAAGAGAATTTAGAGGACAAAGACAGAACAAGTGGCTGTGTTATTTCTTTTCATAAGGAGCCCTAGCATGTACATTGATTTACCTAATGTAAACATGGTTTAGCTATGTTCTTTAGAACAATAAAAACTTATTTTTCTTAATTTTTGTTTATTTTTTTTTAATTGGTTCAGGTTCATTGAGGGTACAAAGAATTAGGTTACACTGTTTGCATTTGTTAGGTAAAATTGCGTCCTGCCCCCAAGAGGTGTGCCATATACCATAAGCCTACATTGACCTCACTCCTCCCTTCTCCCTACTCCCGTTTTCCCCTTCTCTCCACCTTGAATTGATTTGAGTTTTTTTCTTATGTGGGTATGTATTAGATTGTCTACTGGCTTCATATTAGAACTGGATATGTTGGATTTTTCTCCATTCTTGTAATTCTTTATTAAGAAGAATGTGTTTCAACTCTATCCAAGTTAATATAAAAGATGTGAAGTCTCCATCTAATAACAATATTTTATGTCTTTCTATGTTGGTGGTCTTCAACTGGGCCTCTCAACCCCCACAAGATGCTTTATGATGTCTAGAGATAGTTGTGATCATTGCAACTGGGGAATGTGTTACTGGCACCTATTAGTAAAAGGTAAGGATGCTGCTGAACATCCCCAACACAGAACATTAATGGAACCAACACTGAGAAATCTGGTTCTATCTACTTTAACTTTCCACTCCCAGGGAGTTATGGTGTCAATGAAAAATGTGGTTTCTGAAGTAAGGCATTGTTAGTGGCTATATGATATTTGGCAAGTTTTATTTTAAATTATCTGTTGCCTTGCTCTTGTGGGTGTGTCATGTGTGTACGTGAGTGTGTTTCCATGTGCATGGATGTGTGTGAATATGTACTCTAGTGCTAAGTAGCTTTTGTGAAGTTTAAATGATAAAAATATCCAAAATCAAAGACTCAATACCATTAATAATAGTATTAAAAGAAATAAAACCTCTAGGTATATATTTAACCAGGGTGGTGAAAGATCGCTACAAAAAGAGCTGCAAAATATGGAGGAAAGAAATCTCAGATGACAAAACCAAATGAAAAAACATTATGCTCATAGATCTGTAGAATCGACATTATTAAATTATTAAAATGCCCATACTACACAAAATGATTACAGAAACAATGGCTTTCCCCTAAAAATTCCATTGGCATATTTCACAGATCTTGATAAATAAATAAGTCTGTGTTTTATTTGGGAACGTAAAAGAGCCTGGAAAGCCAACGAAATCCTAAGCAAAAATAGCAAATCTGGGGCTATCAACATCACTAGACCTAAGTATACCACAAGGCTATTTTAACCAAAATAAAATGGCATTGGTACAAAACCAGAGACATAGACCAAGGGAGCAAAATAGAGAAGCTCTATTAGATATAACACCATCTATCTATAGCCAAGTGAACTTTGGCAAAGCAGACAACAATGCACACCAGGGAAAAGAAGCTCTATTCAATAAATGGTACTGGGAAAACTGGATGGGCACATGCTGAAGAATGAAAGAGGACCACTCTCTCTCAGCACTCACAAAAACTGATTCAAGATGGATAAAAGACGTAAGTGTAAGGCATGAAACTATCAATATTCTAGAAATGTAGGAGAAAAAATTTCTTCTAGTTATTAGTCTAGGCAGAGAATCTATGATTAAGACCCAGTGGTGGCAATTATAGCCACAACAAAATTAAATGTGACTTTGTTTAAAGTTAAAAAGCTTCTTCACTGCTATAATTAACAGAGCAAGTAGGCAACCTACAGAATGGGAGAATGTATTCACAGTCTATATAGCTGACAAGGGGCTAATATCCAGAATCTTCAAAGAATTCAAAAAATAAATTTAAAAAAGATAAAAACATCAAAAAAGTGAGAAAAAGATATGAAGAGAATTTTTTTCAAAGGAAGATAGGCAAATGGCAAACAAACATATTAAAAAATACCCAATATCATGGGGAAGCTGAGGCAAGAGACTCGCCTAAGCCCAGGAGTTGGAGGTTTCTGTGAGCTGTGATACCACAGCACTCTAATGAAGGTGACAAATTGAGACTCTGTCTCTAAAACAAAACAAATAAAAAAAAATACCAAACATCATTAATCATCAGGGAAATGAAAATTAAAACCACAATGAAATATCACCTGACTCCTATTAGAATGGCTTTTATTAAAAAGTCCAAAAACAAATTAATAAAACCCCTATAGGAAACAGTACGGAGATTCCCCAAAGAACTGAAAGTAGATCTATTACTTGGTCCAGCAATCCCACTACTGAGTGTCTACTCAAAAGAAGTAATTTTACCAAAAAAGAAACTTGAAGTCTAATGTTTATTGAGGCACAATTCACAATTAAAAAGAATCGACCCAAATGGCCATAAAGTCATGAGTGGATTAGCAAAATGTGGGATACTTATACCATGGAGTACTACTCAGGCATAAAAAGAATGATTAATGTCTTTTAAAGCAGTTTGAAAGGAATTGAGACCATTATCCTAAATGAAGTATTTCAAGAATGGAAACACAAACAGCACATGGACTCTCTAATAAATTGGAACTAAGTGATGGGCATGCAGCCAGCGCACAGAAAGAAATAAAAGTCACCGGAAATCAAGCAGGGGAGGAGGAAGGAGGGAAGGGACAATGAACACTCTAAGGTGAAGGTGCATTTATAGCCCTGATTTAAGACACATAACAAAAATATTTGTGCTGTCTTGATTCATGTACATAGTATTTTGAAATTAAAAAGAAAACATAAGAGTTTTTGGCACATGCTTTGGGCATCTAGCCTCCATATTTCATTACAATTATTAAGATAGTCTTCATTTTCCTTCAGAACATGAGTTACAAGCACCATGTAGTTATTTTTATAGAAATATAGCTAATATTCTGTATCACTCAATATTTGATTTTAATTTCTCTTCCATTAAACTATAAGCTCCAACAACATAGGGGCCATGCTCATTTTTGGTCAATATTTCATCTCATTTCTAGCACATTGTCTATGTCATAGCAGATACCTAATAAATTTTTGCTGAATTAGAGTTCTGGTAAATCAATGATAAACTATGGGAATCATAGAATAAATGAAAGAAAGAATCTGAGAGGTAAAAAAGATGAGGAATGAAGACCACGGGGCGATTAATGAATCACCCATAACTATATTTTAAAAATGTAGGTACTGAGAAAATGACGTCAGCCAGGCTTCCTGGTAACTTGAATTTCAATTCCAGCTTAGATCTGTGATAATTTCATAACTGGAGGAAAATTTCATAGTGTGTTAAACTCAGTTTTTACATTTGAGAGTTTGTAGATTAAGCCCTGAGACTCAAAGTGGATATAAATATTTACTATTGATTGTCAAATGCATAGAAATATTGGTTGTTCTACTGTCTAGCAAGACATTACAAACTCCTCAAATTATAGATGAGGGTCCAAAAGCACAGAGAAATGGTTAGGTCATCTTTAGAATTTCTCCATCTAACATTCTATAGTCTTTTACTCTGTAATTCTGAGATTTTTTTTCTCAAATTTCTGTCATGAAACACCATTACATGAAAATCACCATTTAAAAAAAAAGATGGTCCAACAAATATAGAGGAAAAAATCCTCTTTTGGCATAATGATAATGCACTCTTAGTTGCACACAGAAAGAAAACATCTTGAAATTAATAATTTCTCTCCATTGTCTTCATTTTATACTGGGCAGCCCTTTCCCTGGTTGGGGCATCAGGGAAAGAGAAAAAAAAAATCACGCAATATTAAAATGTATTGTTCTTCAAATTAGGCTTTTGATAAACAAAATGGAATACCCTAAATGTCATTATGATATGAAGTTCTATTAAAGAATTAGTTTGACGGGGGTGGGGAAGGCCAGGTAGAGGGAGGGTAACTGGCGGGACCTCACTTGTGGTGCCTATTGCAAGGGTACATGTCTAATCTATGAAGAGTAGAGGATAAATGTCTTAACACAACAATTAAGTAAGTGAGGTGAAGGCTATTTTAACAACCAGTTTGATGTAAGCATTCCAAATTGTATATAAAATCAGCACATTGTACCCCATACATTCATTAATGTACAGTTATAATTTGCTTAAATTGTTAAAAAAAATTAGTTTGAAAACACAAAAGAACCAGATTATTCCTCTTCCAAGCCTCAGCAAAGACTTTAAGAGGCTAAATTGAGTTTACATTGGAGATTACAAGGGGATGGAGAAGTAGATGGACACATAAAATGCTGAGCACACTTTCCTTAGAGTCTAAAGGAGGCAGAAGCTGTGTTCGGTCCCCCTTCCGGGTCAGCATGCCCCTGATATACAGATCAAGGCCAGCACGGCCCGAGAGGTGAAGGTCACTAGTTTCACGGTAGCCTCCAACCTCAGTGGCCTGCGCGTCTTTCATGAATGGACCAGCAGAAGTGACATCATTCATTTTTCAAGATTTACTGTGGCTTTCAGCAACAAGCCATATATTAACTCTCCTGTGTAGATATACACTGTTAATGCCCTCAGGTACTTGTAAACCCTTTCCCCACCAAAATAAGTCATAGTCATGACATCTCCATGGCCCTGGACTCTCACTGGCTGAGAGTCCATTGTTCTCTGTGAGTGGCAGTGAGTACCAGAGAAAACTCATCTTTTGTAAATGAATATTCAGTTATTATTTCAGCCTTCTGAGAAGTCCTATAACTCAAAGAAATTATTTAAACATAGTTAGCATGTCTAAAAATGTATTTTCTCTCAGTAATTCTAAGAGCCATCCTATGGAAACACTTCTCCCCAGTGTTCAGGAATGTGAAACAAAATATTTTCCTTGGCACTTAGAGTGGTCAGTTTCTGACACTGGTTGCCAACACTACCTTTGATATGACAGCATTGTCATTTGTCCAGCTGCCTGCTCCAGTGCTTTTCCTTCTTAAATATTTACTGGAATCTCTCCAGCCCCTTTTTTTCTTTATAGCTACATACCACAGTTTTGCAATAAAGAGTGTGCTCCATTTACCCAGAACTTGAAATACTGGCGACAATATCTCCCAAACAGGACTCTCTGGAATCAGGAGGCCTCAGGCATTAGCAACGAAGTGAGGACACAACAAACACTTGGCTATGTTCCACAAACCTAACTGAAAAAAATATATTATCACAGTGAATGAAATGTCTTTTTACATAACTGGAAGTCAGAGAAATATAGGAGGCAATAAACAAATTGATTATCATGTGCAGATCAGAACATAATGGTTTAAAAGAAAAAAGCAGGAAGTTGGCCTTAAATTTGAGTGGGAAGATGACACACCTCAAATTTTACTGCAGTGCTATCTTGTGTGAGAACAAAACAAGATAACTTAAGAAAACAAAGTCCTCATCTTTGGGATTATATTTCATGATGTTTTAAGGAGGAAAAAGTTGTGGTTTTTATTGTAAATATTGATATCCACTTTGAGTCTCAAAAACCAGGGTTTAATCTACAATCTCTCAAATGTTCTAGCACAAAAATAAAGTTATTCTAGAGAGAGCTAGAACTTTATAATGCTGAATTTGAGAGGAAAAAAATTGAGATTCTTGTCTCTTTGTTGTGGGTGAATATTCTCAGTTACATTTTATTTCTTGAAGCATTCCTATGACTATAGATCTCAGATCTAGGACAAGTAGGGTGAGGTGGCTAATAACACAAACTCTATTTAGCAAAAATGTAACTTTGATTATCGATTTATTATTCCAATGAATATTATGGTATTCATTATATTACATTATATTATATTATATCATTATATTATATTATATTATATTATATTATATTATATTATATTGAATATTGTAACACACTCCTGATATTTTGAGGTTCATCTGTCAGGAGGTAGAATGGACTTGATTGTGAGTTGGACTCAGAACTTGTTTTGTCCAGCAGAATGTGGTAGAAATGATATGGTTCAACTTTCAAAGCTAGACCTTAAGATCCTTGCAGCTATAGTTTTTTCTTTTCTTCAAATTATGACCACCTCCTGTGAATAAGACTGAGATGAAAGACCAGGTGGAGAGGCAGACACAGTAATTCCAGCCATTGTCTGTCAAGCTGAGATCCTGGACACGTGAGAGAGGTCAGCTCAGACCCTCCTCCCCAGCCCAGCCGCCAGCTGGCTGAATAAACAGGAATGAGCCCAAGTGAACCCAGCAAAGGTACAGCACAATTGGCTTCCAGAATGAGGAAATTCCATAAATTGTTTTAACCAAGTTTGGGTTAAAACAAGTTTGGGTTGTAACTCACAGAGCAAATAGATAAATGAACATTATTTTCAAAATTAACTTCATTAACTAAATAAATATTTTAAAACTTGGATTAGATAGATATGAAATTTAAAAGAATTTTTTTTCCTTTCCTTTTGATAATTTTCTGTTTTCACAAGTCTTGTTTCTGAAAGAAAAAAGAGTAGAAAAGAAGTGTACATTATCAAAATATAACTTGGGGCTCGGTGCCTGTAGCACAGTGCTTATGGCGCCAGCCATGTACACTGAGGCTGGCAGGTACAAATTCGGCCTGGGGCCAGCTAAACAACAATGACAACTACAACAAAAAATAGCCAGGCATTGTGGCAGGTGACTGTGGTCCCGTCTACTTGGGAGGCTGAAGCAAGAGAATCACTTAAGCCCGAGAGTTTGAGGTTGCTGTGTGAGCTGTGACGCCATGGCACTCTACCGAGGGTGACATTGTGAGACCCTGTCTCAAGAAAAAAAAAAAAAAAAAAAAAAAAAAAAAAAACAAAAAAATTTGTAAATTTGGAAATTTTAGAGGGGGTTGCATGGGGGGTGGGTGACATTTTTGACGTGGCTTTTA
>CAUYQV010122743.1:0-13593 GCA_963574575.1 Galagoides demidoff | reverse complement strand
ATATAAAGAAGTATGGAAGGAAACAATTTTTCCCCTTCTGTTAAAGGAGAGAAAACGATGCTCAAGTTACATGGTGATTTTGAGTTAGTTTATATAAAAGGCCAAACAGAGTAGTTTTGATTGTTTTTTTTTTTTTTTTTTTTGAGACAGAGCTTCAAGCTGTCCCCCTGGGTAGAGTGCCATGGCATCACAGCTCACAGCAACCTCCAACTCTTGGGGTCAAGAGAGTCTCCTGCCTCTGCCTCCCTAGTAGCTGGGACCACAGGCGCCCGCCACAACACCTGGCTATTTTTTGGTTGCAGCCGTCATTGTTGTTTGGCGGGCCTGGGCTGGATTTGAACCCGCTACCTTGGGTGTATGTGGCTGGCATCTTAGCCACTTGAGCCACTGGCACCAAGCCAGTAGTTTTGATTGTTATTGACATAAGGAGATTTCAAGATAGCATCTTGTATTGGTATTGGTTCATCCTGTATTGTTTCTCTTCCTTTCCTTTTATCACCTTATCCCCTTCTCAATTATCCTATAGGAGTTTCCTGGAATCATGTTACTAATAAAGTACATGCTATGTTTATAATCTCCCCCCAAAAACTTACATCGAAATTTAATCCCCAATATGTCAATATGGAAAGGGGAAGATTTTGAGAGGTGATTGGATTATGAGGTCTCTGTCCTCATGATTAGATCGATCCATTCATGGATTAATGAATTAATGGGTTAATGGATTGATGGGTTATCATGGAAAGGGGACTGGTGGCTTTATAAGAAGAGGAAGAGAGACCTGGGGCAGTATGTAGCATGCTCAGCTCCTTTGCTATGTGCCACCCTGTGCCACCCTGGGACTCTGTAAGGAGTCTCCACCAGGAAGAAGGCTTTTACCAGGTGCTTCCTCTTTACTTCGGACTTCCAATCTTGAGGACTCTAAGAAATAAATTCCTTTTCCTTATAAATCATCCAATTTCAGGTATTCTGCTGTAAGCAAAAGAAAATGGACTAATATACTGTGCATTTGATCTCAGATCTGTTTCAGAGGAAATACAGTTTTATATGTCTTATTGTTTATATGCATATCTTTCTTCATCTTTTTTTCCAGTCTGTCTTTTATTTTACTGTAGTGTGTTTTGTTTTCTTTATTTAATAATACAATCATTTAGCTTTTAATTGGATCATTTAGTTCATTTCCATTTGATGTCATTACTGATATATTTGGGTTTAAGTCTTAGTCTTTGCTTTCTATTTCCCTTTTGTTCTATGCTATTTTCCTCTTTCTTTTCTTTCTCTCTCCTTCCTTCCTTTCTTCCTTCCTTCCTTCTTTCTTTTCTTTTCTTGTCTCATTCAGTTGCCCTGGGGTTGAGTGCCCTGGCATCATTGCTCAAAGCAACCTCAAACTCCTGGGCTCAGAGGAGAGGGAGGGTAGGGGAGGGGGAGGATAGGTGGAGGAAGGGCAATTGGTGGGACCACACCTTTGGTGCATTTACAAGGATACATGTTAAATCTACTAAGGGTAGAATATAAACATCTTAACACAATAACTAAGAAAATGTGGTGAAAGCTATGTTAACCAGTTTGATGAAAGTATTTCAAATGGTATATAAAACTAGCACATTGTATGCCATAATTGCATTAATGTACACAGCAATGATTTAATAAAAAAAAAAAAAACAAAAACAAAAAACTCTTGGGCTCAAGAGATTCTCTTGCCTCAGCCTTCCAGGTAGCTGGAACTATAGGTACCCACTACAACATTGGGCTATTTTTTAGAGATAGGGTCTCACTCTTGCTCAGGCTGGTCTGGAATGCCTGAACTCAGGCAATCCACCTGCCTTGGCCTCCCACAGTGCTGGGCCTACAGGAGTGAGCCACTGCGCCCAGCCCCTGTTTTCCTCTTCTTTCTTAACTTTTTGTTTTATATTGATTTAATGTTTTCATTATTCCATTTCCCTCTCTGTTAACTTGATATTTCTTAATATTTTGGTGATTAGAGATTACCTAATATCTATCCTCAATTTATGAAATCAACGTTTTTAGTTGAAGCAGTGACTCATTTTTCCTAGCTGGCCTTCACAGGATGGGTTTCATTCTTATCAGCAGTTCTTGTCAACTCTTTTGCAGCTTTCATTACTTTCTCTCTGTTAACTTGGACATAGCTGATCTACAATCTCCTAAGGCCCTGAAACGCAGGGTGAGGTAGTGGTGATAATGATGAGGTTGGAGAGCAGGTGAGTAGTCACCATGGAACCAAAGAAACTATTTTTGGTTTGAGGGGTTTGGTGACATCACCCTCCAGTTATTTTCTTTAGAATTTTAGCCTCTGGTTTTTTTTGCCACTGACCTCCATGTAACCTTTCTTCCGCCTCCACCCTTCCTGCTCTGTCTCCTAAGTTTTCTTTCTCTGGTTCTATTAATATAGTCGTTCACTAGGGCTGATGTAATAAATATACCACAAACTTGGTGGCTTAACACAAGAGAAATTTGTTGTCTCGTAGTTCTGGAGGCTATAATTCTGAAATAAAGGTGAGGATAGAGCTATGCTTCCTCCCAAGGTTTTAAAGAGAGACCATTTCCTTGCCTCTTCCTAGCTTTTGGTAGTTGTCATCCATCCTTAGTATTTCTTGGTTTAAAGTTATATTCCAAGCTCTGCTTCCATCTTTACAGGGCTTCCTTCTCTGTGTGTCTCTGTGTCTTCATATGGCATTCTTTTTATTGTGTGTCTGTGTTCAAATTTTCCTCTTTTAAAAATAACACTAGTTATTGGATTAGGGCCCAGCCTAATCCAGCATGACCTCATGTTTACTCCATGGCATCTGCAAGACCCTATCACTGAATAAGGTCACATCCTGAGATCCTATGTGGGCATGAATTTTGTGGGAGACGCTGTTCAATTCAGTACAGACTCACTCTGTAGAGTACAATAAGAGTAGCATTGATCTAGAAGTTAGAAATTCTAGGTACTAATTCTGCCTGTGCTACTAATTCCATAAGACAGACTTTGGAATTCACAAGCAGGGGTTTAAATCAGCTCTGTCACTCAAGCTCACTGAGCCTCATCTGTAAACTGAGGATAATACTACCTATCTTCTAGGTAGGACTAAATAAGATCATGCTTTTTGGCATAGTGCTTAATACAGTGGTAGTTGCTAAAGAAATAATGATCCCCCGCCTACCTACTCCCTCTTAGTTTCCCTGCAGAAAAGTTAAGTGGGTTTAATTTTGAGATCCTTTTAGCTTCAACGTTCTAGGAGCTCCGTGAGGCTATTTCTTGTACTTTACTCAGTCTTACCCATCCCTCTTATCCCTTTCCTCTCTAATAACTTGGCTTTTTTTATTTCAGTGTTTCCTGTCTCAGTGTCCTGTTAATCCTTCTTCACTTTAATTCCATATTGGTAGCATGATATTACCCTGGTTTTTCCAGGAACAGATGTAGTTTATGCCTATTGCTTGGAGTAATTACTGATAAAGCCCTCGTCTACTCTCAGGGCCTTCTCCTTTGCATGATGAGTTACATGGTCACCCTGCTTAGAGTGGCCTCAACATGAAGACCTGCCGCCATCTTTGCATGATCCACAATGCATCCTGTATTTTAATTCTTTTTTGAGTTTTTCCTTCTGACTGGATTTAGGGCAGTCATTGGGAATGATTTTCTGTGTTTCCCCAAGTTCTAGCACACACCTGGCTTATGGGAGGTGGTCAGCAATACTTATGGGAGATGGGAATGTGCTACTTTCAAAACCTTGTTTCTTTCATTCAGTACACTACTGGTGCTCAAGAAATAATCTTAAAATTGAAGTAGATCGCTGCCTTCTGTGAAAATGAGAATTGAACCTGACAAGAACACTTCTGTTCTCTCTGCCTGTTTTTGTTTGCGGTTATTAATGCAGAGATCTCATTTTACCTCCAGATTGGTGACTCATCTCTTCCTCCTGCCTCACCCATAGCTATTTTAATTCTTTGAAAACTGGAGTTATCCTTTTCAGGACTTCGGTGGGAGCTGTGGTGACCTGATTTCCAGTTGTTGGGTGCTGGCGTTGGGCAAGTGTACCTCCATGATTAAAATCTCCCCTCCGCCCTGAGCTCCTGAGGCATTCTCCACTTTGTTGTCACTTTCAGAGGTACTTTATCTGTCATCATTTTTCTACTTTTGAGGCCACACCCTCTGTTTGTTATTTCATGTGACTGTACATGAAGTACAGCCTCTGTGGCTGTGTCTGTACAAGTGAAATTAAGTGGATAATGAAGTCAAAAATGGGTTCAATTCAGGCCTCAGACCCACTCTTGCTTGACACTTCTTCCTGTGGCTGTTGGCCCATTACCTCAGCACCCCGCTCCACTTTTTGTTGGCAAATTGGGATTTGCTATGCCACAGGATTATTTTCTGGGCGTTGTCCTTTAGTTAAAGTAGTGGAAAACATTTTCTTTCTTCAGGACTTATGAAATTAAATTCACCTGGATTGAATAAACAGTCTGCTCTTCTTACTGGTTGTTGAAAAATATCACTTATTCAGTTTTCAACAAACAATTTTTGAGCACTTACTAAGTATAAATAATAATTCTAATAAAATAATTGTCTTTAGGGAGGTCTGTAGAGGTGGTGGTGGTGTAAATCTCAACTTTCATGAGAACATGCTTTGAGGAGCATAGTCAGCCGAATGTCAGGCTTCACTGAGGCACCTTTGGATCAGTCCCTGCATACATGCAGCCAACCCACAAGTCCCTGGGCATCTCCTAGGGAGTGGCTGAGCCTGGGAGCTGAGCTATTTTTGAATGAAATGGGACCCTCCATGGAGTCTGCTTGGCATTCTCGGTGAGCCTGGCTGACACTGTCAGAGCTGCACTGTGGTCTGACTCCTACTCTCCAAACCTCTTTCTTGCCTCCTCTCCTTTCCCTAGTGTCACACACGCATCACTATTTGAAGGCTGTCCCCACCTACATACGCTATTTGCCCCTGCCCCCCAGTGCTTCAGGAAGTATTTGTCCTAAGAAATCTCCTACATGACTAATTTAGTCTTGATGTCTACTTCTTGGCAGAGTTGACAAATTCCCATTCCCCGTCCAGCAGGAATTTGTTCAAAGAATACAGAATACTTGTCATTCTATTCCTTTCTAACACTAAGTGGTAGGACTAAAGTACAATAGGGACATATACTTGACTTAAAAAATGTTTATTTTCTATCTCTAATAGCATATCTTTTCTGTGAGGGCAAAGACCATGACAAATGTTATTAGTTTTCAGAACACCTGTAGTGGGTAATAAATTAAAGAAAAATAACAACAGCTGTGTAGTAATAATAATTTACTGATGGCTCTCTCTATGCTAGGCATTAGGTACTTTGTATATTTTTTTCTAGTTCCTATAACAGCTGTATAAAGAAGGTATTGCTGTCATCCTCCTTTTGCAGATGAGGAAAGTGAAATATGAGAGAAGTTAAATTGCTCAGGGTCACCCTGGAGCTAGGGAATGGCTGTGCCCAGGTCCATTCATGGACTCTTGATGTCTTTGAGTTTTCTACAATACCATGCTCAGTCTTAAAGATGATCTTTCGTTTTAGACCAGACATCAATTAGCCTGCAAAATTTGAAAGGTATCCTTCCCAATGAGCTGGAGAGTCTATAGGTTGGGCCAGATGTGGTACATGGGTTCTACAGTCTAAACATTGATATTTTTAGAAATTTCTGGGAAAAATAGACAATGTCTTTAAGATGGGCTGCTCCTTTCTTATTTAATCCTGTGGTCTAGTGTTGTAAGGCAAGAAAGCATCATGGAAAAAAAGGCAGATACAAAAGGCCACATATAGTACAACTCTATCTATATGAAAAGTCTAGAATAGAGAAATCCATAGGCATAAGGGGGATTAGTGGTTGCCAGTGGGTGAAGGGAGGGGAGAATGGTAAGTAACTGCTAATGGGAGTGGAGTTTCTTTTGTGGGTGATGAAAATGTTCTGAAATTAGATAATAGTAATGGTTACACAACTCTTTGAATACACTATTTACTAAAAACAACTGAATTGCATGTACACTTTAAAAGGGTGAATTTTGTGATATGTGATTATATCTCAATAAAAATTACAAGATATGTTGTATAAATATATATGCAGTATAGTAGGCTTCCAGATTCTTTTGAAAAACTTGAGTTGGGTAAAACTTATCACATTACAAATATTTAATGTTAAACTAACTTATCATTCATCTCTAGGTTCTTACCTTGTTTTCTGGGAGGTTGGATGGCTTTCTTTCTTCAAAATGTGTGCATACAACTCATACTTTTGGATTATTCTTTTTTAAGGATTCAGAGAACTTTATTTAGATTCAGGTGTCTGCACCAAGTAGCTGGTCGAGTTCTCAGTTCTGTACTTGGTCCTGGATCTGATTGTCAGACTCCCCACTGGTGCTTCTGCATGATGACTGCAGCAGGTGGGATGACCTTGACAAGACTCCTGTTTTCATGGGTGAAGTTTGAGCAGTTTCTGCCAGTTACTCAACATTGCTTAAGACATTCCTGATGGGGACGTTGATTAAGTCATTCCTGCGTGTCTACTTGTAACCTAGAAGCAGTACTTGTGCTAAAGGCCAACACTATGCACTTAGTTGGCTTCCACAGGTGTGGGAACTTCTTGTTCTTGGCAGAGGACAGAGATGCTTTAGTTCTACCTATAATTCTCTTGCCTCACAGTGTTGGGTACTTCTTTAGGGCTGGTCTCCAGACACGGAGTCTTTTAACCCATGTTCCATTACTAACTATGGTGGTCAGTTCCTGACAGGTTCTGGGATGAGTTGGTTGAAGTATTTGTGTCTCAGTTGTCTTAACTGTAGAATGAGGTTAATGGCAATAGATCCAGATATTGTGCTTGTGTGGAAAGAGTTTGAAAGGATCTTATTAATTATTGTGTTTAATACAGACTTAGAGATAGAAAATTACATAGGCAGTTAATGGCAGAGCTGAGAAATCTGGATTTCTAAATTCCTAGTTTGGGATTCTTTCTGCCTTGACTTCTCATAAGTAGCTACACATTTTGGTTCTCAGAAGTGGGAACCAAAATAGAGCAAGGATTGATTTATAAACCCAGAATATTCTGCTTTGCTATATCACAGCAATTCTCCATTCTTGATTGTATATTTCCTTTCTCTAGATTTCTTTTGATATTATTTTCTAGATATTTTGGGGATAATTTTCCAGATATTTCTTATGTTGAACCTTAGCATTCAATTCATTTTATTTCTAGTAATATTGCAAAAATACCTTTTTGAGAGTATGTTCCAGGGATTGTGGTCATGGGAGATAAAAGATAAATTAGATCTAGAGATTGCCCTTGAGGCACATACAGTCTAGAAGAGGAAAAAGGCATCAATATATTACAATGCAGAGTTCTGCTTACTAAGATGGAAATATGGCTAAGGTCCAGAGGAGATGGATTGGGTAAGTTCAGGACCTGAGGCAGAAAGGAAAGAGATGGAAGTGGGTTTCATAGGGCAGTAGCATCTAAATTGGGACTGAAAGGAAAATAGTAATTAGAATAAAAAATTGATAGCTTTTTCTTCATGCTTCTATGCAGGAATTGAGTAAATTTAACTGAACAAAAATTGTGTCACAAATGCTTCTAGAAGATGATAGACAGATAGGTACATGTTGGAATTAGGTTTCCTACTGAAAAGCTCACTAGAACAGTTTAGGGCTTAACTCAGAATCAGTTTCAGGAACAAGCTAATTGCAGCAGTGCTGTCCCCATAGCCAGAGAGGTTATGCCTGTAAAGGTTATCCAAGGGCAGCAACAGTATTGTTAATTAGCATTTTTTGAGCACTTATCCTGCACTGTAGTTTGTATATGGTAAAACCATTGTGTTATTTAATTTCATAATAGCCACACAAAGTAGGTTCCAGTATTCTAGTTGAGGAAACAGAGGCTCAGAGAAGTTAAGTAATAGATTGTCTAAGGTTAAAGAGTTGAAAAATGGCAAGCTGGAATTTATTTATTTTTTATGATAAATATTACTTTTATTTTTTTTTCTGAGTTGGTTGAAGTCTAACTTGGGCAGCATAAAAGTGTAATTTTATAATTTAATTTAAGTATATAATTCAATTATTCTTAGTCTATATACATAAATGTACAACCATCATGACAATCCAATTTTAGAATATTTCTATCACCCTAAAGGGCCCCTTATGACCATTTGTGCTCAATTTTCATTTACACCTACAACTTCAGATAAACAGCAATCTATATTTGGTCTATATAAAAGGCCTGACAATTAAGTTTGTGACATTACTACCATGTGCTTACATTGGCAGCACTGTACAAACAACTTGGTAAGATTTTGTAACCTTGGTATATCAATGTCTCACAACTGTGTTCGTGTTGATGTGTGGTAGTATCTTGCTCACTGGCATTAATTATTGTTGTTGTGAGTTTTTGTGGCAAGTTGGAATTTAATCCCAGGAGTGTCTAACTTCAGGCATTGAATTGCAACTCCTAAGTTGTGCCACCATGGGAACAGACTTGAAGCGAAGTCCAGAATTCATCTGATTCCTTTAAATTTCCCTATAGAAGTCAGAGCTATTAGAATATGGTGAACTTCTGTCCTGGAAAATCAAACTCACATAAAGAACTGAGGTCCTGAGAAAGTAAGTGTTCTGCCAAGGTTACTTAGCTAGAGAATGAGGCTCAAAAATTTTTTTTAATTTTTTTTTTCTTATTTCAGATTAATATGAGGGTATAAATGTTTAGGTTACATTGTTTTAATTTCTAAGTAAAGTTCAAGCTGTAGTTGAGCCTTTAACCCAGGGGCATGCTGAACACCCTCACACTGTACACATTAGGTGAGATCCTGCCAATTGCACTCCCTTCTCTCCCTTCCCCCTTAGTAGACTATACTTGTGATTTTCTTTCATGTGGGTATGTAGTTGTCTATATACTGGTTTCATATTAGAATTGAATACATTGGATAATTTTTTTCCCCCATACTTGAAATACTTTACTAAGAAGAATATGGTCAACACAGAAAAAAATTAAGTCAAAGGCTAGATAAGGAGAAAAATATTATGTGATAATCTGGAAAGCTGGTGGGACCATTTGATTCACATGTTCAGAGCTGTGAAGGACTTTGTGCCTCATTCCATGGTCACTCATCATGATTTGTGTGTAGCTGAGGCACACACTATGACTAGGTGGCTGTAACTGGAGAGACTTCATAAAAGAAAGTCTTTGAAGAAAACCTTTCACTACCCCTGAAATCCTACTATTAGAGTTCCTCCCAAATCTAAAAGGTTTTCCAAGAATTTTCTTTTAAAACATAGTTACCCTTTAAAATGTGTAGTATATCAAGGTCTTGCTTAGTATCTCAAAGATTGGCTAGTAATTCATTTTCTGTTTTTCTGGGTTATGAATTACAACATGCTATGAATATTTATCTTTACTTTGCTTTTTATTAGACTTAATATATCTTGGAAATTTCCCCATATTAGCAGATAAAATGCCTGTTCTTTTTCTTTTAGTGCAGTGGTTCTCAACCTGTGGGGAGCCATCCCCCCCCTTTTTTTTTTTGCAGTTTTTTGGCTGGAGCTGGGTTTGAACCCACCACCTCCAGCATATGGGGCTGGTGCCCTACTCTTTTGAGCCACAGGCGCTGCCCCATCCCCTTTGTAACAATGAAAATACTTTGTGGCGTTAGGAAGGTTGAGAATCACTGTTTTAGTGGTGTAGTGGTTTATTAGTTTCTTATAATTTGTTTAACTTGCCACCTACTGATTTAATTTGTTTCCAGTATTTCCCTATTTAAAAATTATGGCAATAAATAACTTTGTATGCATGGCATTTCAAACATATTAGAGGATATTTATAGAATAAATTCCCAGAAGTGGCATTTCTGAATCAAATATATACATTTATAATATTGAGAGTGAAGGAATTAAAGATATACCATGGGGTATATTGACTATTTAAGTTAAAGGCTTCTGAGAAAAAACAGGTACAAAAAGATTACTTTGACTTTTGCACTGTTTCTTAGAAGTGAAAGATGAAATTCCCATGGGAAAGATACACCACTGTTATCCTCAAAGATGACAAATTAAAACCAAAGGAATTTTGCACAGACCTTGTTAAAATAACTCTTATCTTTTAAGTCTACCCCCATAACTAATTGCTTCTTCACAACTTACTACTTTTTAAAAAACATTTAACTGCCTCTAACTGCTTCTTTGAGTCTTTATTTCCTCTGAGGGCTCCAATGCCATGTTAAACTTACATAAATAAGTTTGTGTGCTTTTATCCTATTAATTTTTCTTTTGTAAATTTAATTACCAGGCCGAGGAGGGACCCTGTGAAGATGGAGGTGGAGTTTTGCCATCCCTACCACAAATATTGCCAAGCTGCCCTGCGTAGAGGTATGGAGGGTGTGCCATTCACCTCCCTCTTGCAGTGCATGGGAGCACTTGCCTTCCCATGGCAGTGTAGAGAAACTTGTTTCATTCCTTTGCATGCCTTCTTGGTCTTCCACAGAATAGCTGCATCATAGTTGATTTAAGCACTTTTCTTATTTACGGACATTTAATTTATTTTTACTTTTTCAATTTTACACTCAAGGCTGCACTGACCATTCTTGGGCAAATTTGTGAACATGACCCTAGGAAGCATATAAAAGAATGAATCCTGTTTTAAAACTTATGTACCCATTATATTTTGGTAAATAATGTCAAATTGCTCCATGGGTAGGCTGAGGCAAATTCTACCCCAACCAAAGTAAAAAAGGGTGTGCGTTTCCAGACCATCTTACCAGAATTAGGTATTATCAATTTATTCATTTATTTATTTTTTAGAGAGAGTCTCAAAGTATATATTTGTACCAATTAATCAACCTCTCTTCATTGTCCCCTCACTTCTACCCTTTCTGCCTGTAACCACCAATCTACATGAGATCCAATTTTAAGTTCTCACATATGAATGAGAACAACATGTGATATTTATCTTTCTGGGCTTAGCTTATTTTACTTACCATAATGCCCTCCAGTTCCAGGCGTGTTGCTACAAAGGAGAGGATTTCATTTTTTTTAATGGTTGAATAATATTTCATTGTGTATACACCACATTTTCTTTATCCATTCATTCACTGATGGGCATTTGGGTTGATTCCATGTTTTAGCATTTGTGAATAGGGCTATTATAAACATGGCAGTGCAGATATCTTTTTGATGTACTGATTTCCTTTCTTTTGGACAGATACCCACTAGTGGAATAGCTGGATCATATGATAGTTCTATTTTTAGTTTTCTGAAGAACTTCTAGTTTTTCTTAGTGGCTATACTAATTTATATTACCTCCAATTTGTACAAGGACTCTCTTTTCTCCCCTTCCTTCTCACCAACATCCATTAATCCTTTTGCTTTGATAAAAGCCACTTTAATTATGGTGAGATAATATCTCATTGTGGTTTTGATTCGCATTTTTCTGATAATTAGTAATTTTAAGCACTCTTTCATAAACCTGTTCGGCACTGTAGGCCTTTTATTGAGGAATGTCTAGTTAGATCTTTTGCCCATTTTTAAATTGGATTATTTATTTTTTACTTTTGCATTGTTTGAGCTCCTTATATGTTCTGATTAAACTCTCATCAGATGAGTAGTTTACAAGTATTTTCTCCCATTCTGTGGGCTGTCTCTTTACTTCATTGAGTTTTTTTTGCTGTGTAGAGGCATTTTATCTTGAGTTAATCCAATTTATCTGTTCTTTTTTGGTTGCCTGTGCTTTTGAGGTTTTATAGAAAAAATATTTTCCCAGAACAATGTCCTGAAACATTTCCTCAATGTTTTCTTCTGATAGTTTTGTAGTTTCAGATGTTAGATTTAAAACTTTAATTCACTTCGATTTGATGTTTGTATATGGTGATAGTTTTTATTTCTGCATATGATTATGTAGTTTTCCCAGCACTGTTTTATTAAAGAGACTGTCCTTTTACCATTGTATGTTCTTGGTGCTTTTGTTGAAAATTAGTAGGCCATAAATGTGGCATGCTATATCTTTTTACATCTCTATTTTCTAACATTTTGTAGTTTTCTTTTAGCTGTTTCTAAAAATAGCATATAGCTGCATATGTGGTTTTTTCTAAGTTGAGCATCCTAATAAGTACATTCGATACCTTCAATTTATTGTGGTTTCTGATAAATTTGAACTTATTCCTGCCTTCTCCCCCTACCCTCCTCTTGTATCTCTCCCTTCCTCCCACCTCTTTCCTTCTTTTCTCCCTTATTTCCTTCTTTGTTATTTCTGACTTCCTTTGATTCTTTAGAAGTGGTAAGGTAAGTGGAAACGTTTCTTGTAGTTTCTCTGGAAGGGTGGACATGTTGGTGGGAGTTCATAACTGTGTTTCTAGCTTCTATGCTAGTCTGAAAAATTTCTGTTTATAGATAAAAGGTAAAATATAGATATTGGACTCTAAATTGAGCCTACTGAATTTCCTGGGCAGGGTTCATGCACCTGTGTTCTGAATTTCCTCTTCTTTAAACAATAATATATTCTAAGCTTTCCAGTACTATTATATTTTTACTTACAAATTTATTGCCTAAAATAATTTTAAATGGTTGTGCAACTTTTTTATTCCATTATTGTTGAGTATTACATTGTGCTTTTTTTTTTTTTTTTGAGACAGAGCCTCAAGCTGTCCCCCTGGGTAGAGTGCCATGGCATCACAGCTTACAGCAACCTCCAACTCCTGGGCTCAAGTGATTCTCCTGCCTCAGCCTCCCAAGTAGCTGGGACCAGGAGCCTGCCACAATGCCTGGTTATTTTGGTTGCAGCCATCATTGTTGTTTGGTGGGCCTGGGCTGGATTTGAACCTGCCACCTTGGGTATATGTGGCTGGCACCTTAGCCACTTGAGCCACTTGAGCTGAGCCTACATTGTACTTTTGTACTATTATGGTTTTGTACTATTATAAATAATTGTGATATAGACCTCTAAGTGAATTCAAGCTTTTAAAATAATTAGTAGCATTTAATTTCCTAGGAAATATCAAAAGTGGGGTTATTGAATCAGTGCACCCAGATATTTTGAAGACTCTATTACTACTTATGTGGTGAACCATATTTATTGATTTACATATGTTGAACCATCCTTGCATCTCTGGGATTAAGCCTGCTTGGGCTGGTGAAGTATTTTTCTGATTCCTATTGAATTAGGCTTGCCTATATTCATAAGGGATATTGGTTGATAGTTTTCTGTTTTTGTTGTGTCTTTTCCTGGCTTTGGTGTCAAAGCAATACTGGCTTGATAGAATGAGTTGGGGAGGATTCTCCTCTTCTCAATATTATGGAATAATTTCTGTGTTATAGGCATGAGGTTGTCTTTTTAGGTCTTACAGAATTTGGCTGTGAATCTACCTGGCCTCAGGCTTTTGTTGTTGTTGTTTTTGGGAGGCTTTTTATTACCATTTCTATCTTGCTCTTCATCATTGGTCTGATCAGGAGTTCCACTTCTTCCTGGGAGAGTTTTAGGAGCTTGTATGTTTGTAGGAACTTGTCCATTACCTCTTTGTTCTTTAATTTATGCACACAGAAATTTACATAGTATTCACTAATGATGCTTGTGTTATGTTTCTGTGGTGCCATGTCACC
>CAUYQV010122741.1:0-40744 GCA_963574575.1 Galagoides demidoff | reverse complement strand
TATAAAGTAAAAATGCAAGAGCTAAGTTTAATTTATGATTGAAGAAAGAAAATGTAGTGTAGCCTAGTGTATGGTCTTTATAAAGGCCACAGTAGTGTACAGAAATGTCCTAGGCCTTCACAGTCTCTCACAATTACTCTCACAGAGTAAATACTTCAGTTCTGCAAGTCTGTTCATGGTAAGTGCCTTATACAGGTATATCATTTTTTATCTTTTTTTTTTTTTTTAAGAGACAGAGTCTCACTTTATCGCTCTTGGCAGAGTGCCGTGGTGTTGCATAGCTCACAGCAACCTCTGGTTCTTAGGCTTAGTCGATTCTCTTGCCTCAGTCTCCTGAGTAGCTGGGACTACAGGCGCCCACCACAACACCTGGCTATTTTTTGTTGCAGTTTGCCGGGGCTGGGTTTGAACCTACCACCCTCAGTATATGGGGCCGGTGCCCTATTCACTAAGCCACAGGGCACCACCCATTTTTTATCTTTTATACTATAAAAGGTATTTTTACTATACCTTTTCTAGGTTTAGATATGTTTAGATACACAAATATTTACTACGGTGTTACATTTGTCTATGGTGTTCATATAGTAACATTTTGTATAGGTGGATATGGCCTAGGTGTGTAGTAGGCAATGTCATCGAGGTCCGTGTAAGAATGCACCATGATGTTCACAAAATTCCAAAATGATGCTTTTCTCAGAATGTATTTCCATAGTTGAGTAATGCAAGACTGACTATATGTCAAAAGAGAGGCCTGGGGTGTTCTCTGGACATTGGGGTTCTCTGTCTAGAGCCATCTCAAGCCTTTGCTCCCCACATTTTGGCATAACACTCCTAGATTACCCCAGGTGTGGCTCAAGGCGGCTATGATGTGGTTGAGGGCTGCAGCTTCCAAATGTGCAAGCAGTGCTTCTTAACAGTGTTAAGTGTGCAAATGTGGGGTATGGCTTTTTCCACCTGGATTTCAAAGGATGTTGTGGATAGTCTGGGGGCCCAGGCAGAGACTGGTGTAGTCTAAGAGTCATCACTTAGAGAGCCCCCACTAAGACGATACCCAGCAGAACCTTGGGGTCAGAGCTGCTGCAGAGAATCCCCACTAGGGCAATGTCTAGTAAAGCCTTGGGGGTGGGATCATCCTGAGACTCCAGAGTTGCATAACCATCCTGTGTAACACCAGCCTGGGAGAGCCATAGGCACTGCTCTAACCTGTGAGAGCTATTGAGTGGATGGGCTGAGCAAAGCCATAGAGGTGGGGCTGCCTGAAGCCCTGGAGGCCCAACCCTTGCCCCTACGTGCCCAGAAGGCAGGACGCGTAGTCAAGAAAGATTTTTCTGGAGCCTTAAGAGTTAATGTTATTTGCCCCCTTGGGTTGTGGACTTACTTGGGACAAGTTACCCCTTCTTGCCTAGTTCTCCCTTTCGGAATGAGAATGTCTGTTCTGTGCCTATCCCTCCGTTGCATTTTTTTCTATTTGCACAGATATTTTGGAAGTAGATAACTTTTTGGTTTCACAGGTTCCCAGCTGGAGAGGAATTTGCCTCTGGATGAACCTGTCTTGATTCTAAACCGTATCTGATTTAGATGAGACTCTGGACTTTGGAATTTTGAGTTAATGCTGGAATAGGTTAAGACTTCGGGGCTATTGCCTGGAATGAACATATTTTGTATGTGGGAAGGACATGAATTGAGAGGGCCGGGGCAATGATTTTATCTGTTCGTTAAAAATTACCCAATCTCAGGCATGCTGTTATAATAGCACAAAATGGACTAAGGTACTATTAATACTAGCTTTATTAATATTAATGAAAGACATTTAGTCACAGAGGCTTTCAAAACTTTCTGAACTATCAGGATTTCCATGAACTCATCTTGCCCTGCCCTGCCCTAACTGACTAGGAATCATTTTGGGACTGGGTTTCCAAGTATTCTCCAAACTGATCTGACATCACCTTCTCAATGGAAGCTACCCTAATACCCTCTGATGTTTCTAGAAACAGGACACATGGCTTGTGTCACAAGTCTTGATCTCATTATCACTTTAATAGATTGCCTCACTGCAGCTCTGGAGACCAAGTACATTGTGCCCTGAGAGTGATGTTGGCAACTTAGTGAATAAGAAGACTGTGTAATTTATTTGACTGCTAATCTAGTGTCAGGACAAAGTTATTTTTAAAAAAGGAAATGTCCTCCTTTGATCTTGACTATTTGATATCTCAGCGCTTGAATGAGGCAGATATGTACAAAAGAGATGAGAAGGATTAGAAAAGTGAGCGCTTGTCCTTTGTAAAATCCTCATGAAATGACTTAAGACTTCAGAATTCAAAACAACTGCCTCCAGTTCTTGGGTCATTGACCAAGCACACCATTGACTGGGACATAGTTCACAAGAGAGGCTCAGAGAAAAGTCCCAGAGGGCAGTGGTAATACCAACTGAATTATTGAAATATCTGAGGTAAAGAATGGGAGGAAAGGCCAACATGTCCTTTGGTAAACAGGACAGTGTCAGAGGATGAGAAGTTAGGTAAAGGGACCTTAGTCTTAGGAAAGAGTATTTTACAAATACTTGAGGGCTCACTGTAGTGTAAGGGTAGAATTTCTTTAGAGTCACAGTGTTATCTACCTCCTCTTCTCCCTCCAAAATTCCTACCAAATATAGTGGGGTTCAGGGCTGGCTTACCCAGTAGGTAGCCAAGTAGGTATCAGTATTCCACCAATGTGGCAGGGAAAAAGAGGAGTAGAAAGTAGTTTGTGTCTTGGGTGGCGCCTGTGGCTCAAGGAGTAAGGTGCCGGCCCCATATGCTAGAAGTGGTGGGTTCAAAACCCAGCCCTTACCAAAAAAAAAAAAAAAAACGAAAACGAAAATAGTATGTGTCTTTATGTATATAGATATATGTGCATGTGTGCACCAAAGTAGTTTTCATAGGAAAATCCTAGCTTGGGACTTATTTATACTTCATTATTTGTTATTGTTTTTATTTTTGAATGATCTGAATTATTCTGTTTGGGGACCACCAACCTTTTATCATTAAAGAGGTATCTATCTAGCCCCATTGGGAGTGGTACCTTCCTAGGGTGATTATAATTTATTTATCACTCCTTTAAATGTCTGGGTGGAGTTGCCAGAATGTCTTCATTTCGTGTTTCTAGTTAGGGCAGGTTGAAATTTGTCCCAGCCAAGGGGAAAGGACCTTGGTATGTTTGATTTCATAAACAGAATCTATGAGGCAAGAAGGGGACTTCCCCAGTTCAGAGCCATTTGGATTTTACTCCAGAGGTAACTCATTGTCCTCTCATTATCCTGATTAGTATTTGGAGAGTGTTGAGATTTTTAAAAACGTTTTCATTTAGGAAAATTTCAAACATTATGCAAAACTAGAGAGTATAGTATAATGAAGTACCAAGTACTCATCCCTAAGCTTCTATAATTAACACATCATGTCCAATCTTATTTTACTTTAATTATGATATCCCAGTCTCCTCAGATATCCCAAACTGGATGATATTAAAGCAAATCTCAGGAATCATATCATTTTGGTATTAAATGTCTTCTTATATATTTCTAAAAGATAAGAACTTTGTAAAAAAAAAAAAAAAAGAACCACAATCTATTTTTATTTGCTGTGAAAGTTAACCATGTCTTATAGCCACTGTTTTATATGCCCAATTAGATAAATAAATTTCATCACCTAAGTACAGTTAAAATGGTTACATCTCAGTTTTAGAAAAACAAATGAAAACTTGATATTGTTTTATCCCTGGAGAATGTGTTTGTTGACCCAATACCTGTTATTGTTTGTTTATGATTAATATTTAACTATTTCTTCATTGATATTTGAAACCTCGTTTTTGAAATGAAATAGGCCTATGCCAGAAAGCTGCTATGGAATCACCCCGATATCACTCGATTAGAAATGATTAGTGTGGGCTGTGTATAATGGCTCACACCTGTAATCCTAGCACCCTGGGAAGCTGAGGCAGGAGGATTTCTTGAGCTCAGGAGCAAGAGTGAGACCCCGTCTCTCCTAAAAATAAAAAAATTATAAACCCCTCTGTGGGTTCAATAACAAAATTAAAAAAACAGAAAAATTAGCTGGGCATCATGGCAGGCACCTATAGTCCTAGCTACTTAGGAGGCTCAGGCAGGGAAATTGCTTGAACCTAAGAGTTTGAGGTTGCTGTGAGCTAGGCTGAGGCCACGGTACTCCAGCTCTCTAGCCTGGGCAGCAGAGTAAGACTTTGTCTCCAAAAAAGGGAGGGAGGCCTTTTCTTTGTTGCAGCAATGGGGACCATTTGCTATCTGTGGTAAACTTAATCTTATTTTGTAAGCCTATATATCTTGCTCTTACTCTGTAAACCTATCTTTCTCTTCCTCAGTAAACTTTATTTCACACTTGCCTTAAAAAATGCTTAGTGTCACCTAGATATTTTTTGTTTTGAAATATAGATTAAGAAATAAGGAACAGCTCTGCACCTGTAGCTCAGTGGCTAGGGCGCCAGCCACTTACACCATAGCTAGTAGGTTTGAATCAAACCTGAGCCTGCCAAACAACAATGACAACTACAACCAAAAAATAGCCAGGCGTTGTAGTGGGCGCTACTTGGGAGGCTGAGGCAAGAGAATTGCTTAAGCCAGAGTGTTTGAGTTGCTGTGAGCTGTGATGGCACAACACTATACCAAGGGTGATATAGTGAGACTCTGTCTCAAAAAAAAAAAGAAAAAGAAATAAGGAACTGTATTAAACGAATTCTGGTGAGGCACAGTGGTTCCCACCTGTAACCCCAGCACTTTAGCAGGTGGAAGGATCATTGAGTTTGAGTTCAGCATAGGCAACATAGACTCTAGTCTCTACACAAAAAAATTTTTTTTTTAGACAGAGTCTCATTTTATCTCCCTTGGAAGGGTTCTAAGGTGTCATAGCTCACAGCAACTTTAAACTCTTGGGCTCAAGTGACAATCTTGCCTCAGCTCCTGAGTAGCTGGGACTACAGGCAACTGCCACAACGCCCAGTGGGTTAGGGGGTCTCACTCTTGCTCAGGCTGATCTCAAACTTAGTGAGGTCAGGCAGTCCACCTGTCTTGGCCTCCCAGAGTGCTAGGATTACAGGGGTAAGCCACTGCACCTAGCCACTACAAAAGTATTTTTGAAAATTCAAAAGAGTAAATAAAATAAAAAGAATTCCACCCCTCTCCTTTCCTGTGAAGTCATTAGGGTGAGGCCAGCAGGAGTAAGCAAGCTAGTTCTCCTGGAGACAATTAGGTTTTAGGTCTGTGCTCGCACCTCGGAATCTAGAGTTGCTGAATTCAGGATTTAACTTGGAGTGGATTGGGGAGAGTGGTTGCAATAGGGACATTGACAAAATCTGTGGAGTTTGCAATTCCAGGCAATCGTTTTCTTTTCCTTTTTTTTTTTTCTGTGAGACATGGTCTCACTCTGTTGCCCAGCCTAGAGTGCCATGGCATCAGCCTAGCTCACAGCAACCTCAAACTCCTGTATTCCAGCGATCCTCCTGCCTCAGCCTCCCAAGTAGCTAGGGCTACAGGCACCCACCATCATTCCTAGCTTTTTTTTTTTTTTTTTGGTAGAAACAGTGGTCTCGTTCTTGTCCAGAATGCCCTCGAACTCCTGACCTCAAAGGATCCTCTTGCCTCTTGCTAGGACTACAGGTGTGAACCACTGCACCCAGCCTTCTAGGCAATCTTCAGACCTATGACTCTGTGTTTCAAGTTAACTACAAGAATGAAGAAAAATATTTTGAATCTGTTCAGTGCTATTCTGTTTACTGGGCATTCCTGGAGATTGCCAGTTAAACATCATTGAATTCTTATATAAGGTTTTATACTGGGTTAAAATTCAACAAAGTCTTAGATATTGGTGTACCAGTGTTTGAATTCATTCACTCAGTGGATATTTGTTGTACAACAGTTATATACGAGGATGGGGGAGTTTTTAGGAGGTCCAAATGTTTCATTCAAAATTTTTCTTGAATTTTGTTTTGTCTATTTAAAAGCTGAAATTAAAAAGCATGCTGGAAACCACCCAGGTAGTATTTGGGTGAGTTTCTTAATTTCTCTCAGCTTCAGTCTTGTCATCTGTAAAGCGGGCATATTTAATAGGACTTAACCTCATTGGGTTACGAGAACTTCATTACATAGTGCATGTAAGCTCCTAGCATCCAGTGCCAGGCATATAGTAGTTGTAATGTCTTAAAGTTGCCCTGTATATATCCCCATAAAGTTACGGAAGCTAGTACACCATGTCAGCATACATGTACCAAACTCAGTTAAATTGTAGTCAAGATTTGTCATATTCTCTTGGCAAATGGTCTCAGTGTGGCCTAGGTCAGTTATGTAACAAGTAAATGGGTAACCTGTCACGTCCGAATAATGCTGCCTTAGGGTTTTAGCACTTAATAAAAGGTTGTTTTCTATTTGATTGCAAACAAAATGGGGAGTTATATATATTTAGTATTTAGCTTCTTATGAAACATTCAGGAAATCTTTTCAAGCTACAGAATCAGTTTTGATTCAAGAAATCCCTGAGATTGCAAGAAAAGCTGTTCAAAAGAACAATTATGATTTACATCTGCTCTCTGAATCAAGCTTTTCTTCGTATTGTGTAACCCAAAAAAAGTCTAGGAATAAATGGAGTGAAGTTCATGAAACCACAACTGTCATCCATATATCATAGTTTCCATCCTTTATGTTGAGCAAAACAACATCGTCCTCTCATTAATTAACTTTACATTAAATGTGTGAAGTGATTTGGAAAATAAACTAGTACAAACAAGATGTTCCTTTTATCTTTTCATATATGGGGTTCAGAGTTAAGTTATAATTATCTGTTAAGTTTTAATGCTAAAGACTTTGAAAAATCTTAAGTCTTAATGATATAGAAAAGCACTATGCCCCCAAACTAAATGGACTCAGGCAAATAAAATATTTTGAATCTGGCTTGGCGCCTGGAGCTCAAGTGGCTAGGGTGCCAGCCACATACACTGGAGCTGGTGGATTCAAATCCAGCCCGGGCCTGCCAAACAACAATGACAACTAAAACCAAAAAATAAAAAATAAATAGCCAGGCGTTGTGGCGGGTACTGGTAGTACCAGCTACTTGGGAGGCTGAGGCAAGAGAATCGCATAAGCCCAAGAGTCTGAGGTTGGTGTGAGCTGTGACACCATGGTACTCTACCCAGGACAACAGCTTGAGACTCTATCTCAAAAAAAAAAAAAAATATATATATATATATATATATACACATATATATATAACTACTAATTAAACTACTATACTAAAAATATATACATATATATATAACTACTAATTATTAATATACTGATTATCACTTCTGGCTTGTCATTGATAACCTAAAAGCCAGCTAAGAGCTGGAGGGAAATAAACACTTCTAGCAACTGAGATTAGTGTTGGGAAGTAGTTAAAATTGGACATTTTCATGCATCTTACACTTGGGAATACTTTCTGCGCTCTCCCTCAGAAGCTATTACTTATACTCAAAGTCACAGTTTTTTTTTTTTTTTTGATGTTTTTGGCTGGGGCTGGGTTTGAACCCACCACCTCTGGTATATGGGGCCAGCGCCCTACTCCTTTGAGCCATAGGCACCGCCCCAAAGTCACAGTTTTAATACTCTTGCTTTCCTGGTTTCTCTGAATTCTAGATAGCAGGTTCCAGATAGAGACATTGCAGGAACACTGACAGCAGCAAGAAATTAACAGCAGTAGCCCCAAGAGCAAGACCTGCAAAGTCATAAAAAGATAAAAACCACAGCAACCTGAGACGCAGGATTTTATATGATTCCTGAGGACATCTATGTATAGTGGGTATAATAATTGATTCTCATATAACAATGAATCATCAGGAAAAGCTAAAATTTTATTGTCTATTTTGGTTAAGAATATGGGAAAGTAGGTCATGCATTTTAGATTTCCTTCAAAAGCTATTATCATTTGGCATTTATATTTTAAACTGTGTTATATATAAAATGAGAGGATTGTGATTTAGAATATTTCATCATCTCCCAAAAACTTTTTAGCACTCACTCCCCTAGTTCTCCCCATAATTCCCCATCCTAGGCAACCACTAATCTAATTTTGTGGTCTCTAAAGATTTGCCTATTCTAGACATTTCAAACAAATGGAATCATATCATATACGGTCTTTTGTGATTGGCTGTCTTCATTTAGTGTACTATTTTCAGCATTCATCCATGTTGTAGCATGTATTAGTATTGCGTCCCTTTGTTTTGCCAAATAATATTTCACTGTACAGATATATCATATGCTACTTATCCGTGTTCATCAAAACATTTAGGCAGTTTCTACTTTTTGAATTTTATGAATAATGCTGCTCTGAACATTCATGTAAAGTTCTTACGTGAGGCCAGGGACAGTGGCCCCCACCTGTAATCCTAGCACTCTGTGAGGCTGAGGCAGGTGGATTGCCTGAGCTCACGAGTTCAAGACCAGCCTGAGCAAGATTGAGACCCCTGTCTCTAAAAATAGCCAGGCATTGTGGCAGGCACCTGTAGTCCCAGCTACTTGGAAGGCTAAAGCAAGAAAATTGCTTAAGCCCAAGAATTTGAGGTTGCTGTGAGCTGTGACACCAAGGCACTCTACTTAGTGCAACAAAGTCTCAAAAATAAATGAATAAATAAATTAATTAATTAAATAAAATTCTTATGTAGACCTATGTCTTCATTTCTCTTGGGTATTGTAAGTATTGATTGTAAGTATATAGGAGGGTGTGTATAGGTTATATGCAAATACTATGCCATTTTATATATGGGTCACTAGGAAAGTTTTACCTAGTAGTAAAATTGCTAAACCACTTAGTAACTTCATGTTTCTTTCTCCATGTCCTCACCAACACTTTTTTTCTTTTTTTTGTTTATCATAGCGATCCTGGTGGGTTTCAAGTGGTATTTCATTATGGTTTTGATTTACATTTCCCTAATAACTAATGACATTAAGTATCTTTTCTTGTGCTTATTGAGGGCCACCGCTCTTATATCCCTCCAACACTAATATCCTATGGTTTTAAACTTTTTCTAAGATTAATTCTTGTGTCCAATTAAAATATAAGTTTCTTTCTATTTTTTTTTTTTTTTGAGACAGAGCCTCAAGCTGTCACCCTGGGTAAAGTGCTGTTGCATCACAGCTCACAGCAACCTCCAACTCCTGGGCTCAAGCGAGTCTCCTTCCTCAGCCTCCCAAGTAGCTGGGACCACAGGTGCCCACCACCTCACCCGGTTATTTTTTTGGTTGCAGCCGTCATTGTTGTTTGCTGGGCCCGGGCTCGATTCAAACCCACCACCTTAGGTGCATGTGGCTGGCACCTTAGCTACTTGAGCCACAGGCGCCGAGCCAAAATATAAGTTTCTTGAGTGGTTAGAGAATGTCTAACTTGACTTTATAATAGTTACTGTGCTTAACAGGGTGCCCTACATAAAGCTGCTATTAGTAGTTATTGTAGGATTGTTTTATTAAGTAATGTCTGGTTTTAGGACAATGTAGATTTCACACATAGCAGAGTTTACACTTTTTTCTAGATTGTTTTTCTTGGTTAACAATCGATCTTTCTGGACTAAGTGTCAAATGGGAGGTTGGTTCATTGCATCCTCGTCTGTTTAGCACACTGGCTCATTATCAAACAGTAAATGAATAACCATGTCCCTCAGTATCCGTGGGGGATTGGTTTCAATCCTTGGGTGCTTAAGTTCCTTACATGTGGGTCATTACGAAAGTTTTGAGATACACAAAAATCAGGAAACAAAATGTGTGAAAACAGCAACAAATAAAGCCCTCCCTGCAACACCGATAAGCCAAGCAGTTGAACCTTACATGGGTAAGAAAGGACTCCATCTTCAGTGTTTCTTGGAAGTGAAATAATGAACCATAACATAGTCTGCCTCAAAACTTTCCTAGTGACCCATATATAAAATGGCATAGTATTTGCATATAACCTATACATACCCTCCTGTATACTTACAATCATCTCTAAATTATAATACCTAGTAGAAATTACTACACATCATTTCATTCTAATGGATTCAACATAGTACTGGTACCTGGCAAATTCAAGTTTTGTTTTTTTGGAATTGTGTGGAATTTTTTTGGAAATATTTTGATCTGTGGTCAGCTGAACCATGTATGTGAAACCCTTGGATACAAAGGGATAACTTAGTTGGTCTCAGATTGTCTTTTGTTTTGCAGTTTTTGGCCGGGGCTGGGTTTGAACCCGCCGCCTCCAGCATATGGGGCCAGCACCTTACTCCTTTGAGCCACAGGCACTGCCCCTGGTCTCAGATTTTTAAGGCAGGTACCTGTGCCATCATCTCTATCCCAGCTTGCATTGCTATGGGAGCAGTTGGTACATCTTTCCTCAGTCACCGTCCAGCTCAATTTCAAAGAATTGCTAGACTTTCATAGTCAATGCTAAAGTAAATTTTAAAAGCCCATTTCTAGTAGACCTGTTGTTCTGCCTGCTGGAGCCACCTAGAAATGCTATTCTCCCTGAAGCCTCTTTAATTAACCACTCCCTGGTATTAAATTTCAGTAGCATCCCTGGAGTATGCAGGCATGCTCTGGTGGCTTGTCAAGACAGAAGGCTAAACCTCTTGGTGGTTTAGACTGGGATTTGTTTAAGCAGGTAATGAGATTAGCATCTTGCGCCTCAGTGCAGGGCATTAGGAAGCTGGAGGAGCCATTCCTGGGTAGATTCTATACTCAACTGTGGTTGCTGAAATGATAACATTGGAGACCCATAGTCACACCGGTGCATGGTGGTCATGTCCCTTGGCACATCTTTTTAGTTCAGGGACTGTATTTCTTTTTCTCTCTTTCTTTCTTTTTTTTCTTTTCTTTTCTTTTCTTTCTTTCTTTTTTTTTTTTTTTTACCCAGAGACAGTCTCACTCTGTCACTCTGGGTAGAGTATTGTGGCATCATAGCTTACAGCAGCCTCAAACTCTTGGGCTCAAGCAATTTTCTTGCTTCAACCTCCTCAGTAGCTGGGACTACAGGCACCCGCCACAGCAGCTGGCTAATTTTTCTATCTTTAGTAGAGACAGGGTCTTGCTCTTGTTCAGGCTAGTTTCAAACTCCTGAGCTCAGGCCATCCACCCACCTCAGCCCCTCAAAGTGCTAGGATTACAGACGTGAGCCACTATTCCCAGCCTCGGGAACTATATTTCTGATGAAGAAGATGGTATAATTTCAAACTGAGGACCACATGGAGGTTGATAGTCATATTCCATTGCCTCTAAATTAGGCAGAACCAGTAGCATCTTAGCGAGGAACAGGAGTGATGACCATAGCTGTCTGTGTGTTTCCTTCTCACCTCCCCTGGAAGAGCCTGGGAACATTACTGGGGAATGGGAAACAACTTTCACCTGCCTCCCATTCCCATCCCTAAGCCCTAGGACGGAAATGCAAGGCTTGGCTACAGGAGTAACAGGGAGATGAGCTCACTGATCACAACAGTGATGCTCCTCCTCTTAGATTCCTCTCATAAAGGTGGCATAGAGAAGTGCCAGGATGTGGGGAAAGAAAACTGCACTTACTGAACTGCTCAGGAACTTGAGAAAGACACAAGGAATAAAGTTGTTAACTTCACAGGTTTGACATTTGGGGGTCTCTTCACCTCCATCTCCATCTTGGCCCTGCTTCCTCCTGGCCCAGGTCCAAGCTAAGAACACATTTACTGGTACTGCCCAAAGACATGGTTTTCTTTGCCCCGTAAGACCTCTCCCCCACAGGGTGGGGAGGAGTAACATAGCTTTATGGAGAAATTTCTGTTTGTTGTTCTGATTTCATGTGGTTGTCTGTGTCAAGGTAAGCCATGTGGGTTGCAAATCAAGGAATGTCTATCTGTGTGACCTAAATGCATGAGTACTGCTGCCAGAGGTGACTTCTTTATGGAACAATGTATATCTGCCCTTAGAATGGCAGTCACTGGGAGAGAGGAGCCCCGGATGGAAACTTTCTAAACCACAACTATGGAATTTAACCATGGATGGATGATACCTGGAACTTTAAACTTTGATCTGCCAGGTGGAGTGGCTCACGCTTATAATACTAGAGGCTCAGGCAGTAGGATCACTTGAGCTCAAGAGTTCCAGGCCAGGCAGTGCAAGAGTGAAACCCATTCTCTACTAAAAGTAGAAAAATTAGCAGGGTGTCTTTATGTGCGCCTGTAGTCTCAGCTACCTACGAGGCTGAGGCAGGAGGATCGCTTGAGCCCCTGAGTTTGAGGTTGCTGTGAGCTAGGCCCAGGCCATGGCACTCTAGCCTGGGAGACAGAGCAAGACTGTCGAAATCATAATACTAATATGAAATGAAATGATTTGAGAATGACCTGCCTCAGCCTCCCAAAGAGCCACCACGCCCTGCCTGTGGCCTGTGGTTTTTAAAAATAAATGCAGGGTATAAGCAAATCTACTTTGAAATTTAGTTATACTAAATACTAAAATTAAAGTTGCTTTGGGGCTGAGCATGGTGGCTCATACCTGTACCCCTAACACACTGGGAGGCCGAGGCGGGTGGATTGTCTGAGCTCAGGAGTTGAGACCAGCCTGAGCCAGAGTGAGACCTCCCCTCTAGAAAATAGCCAGGTATTGGGCAGCGCCTGTGGCTCAATGAGTAGGGCGCTGGCCCATATACCAAGGGTAGCGGGTTCAAACCCGGCCCGGCCAAGCTGCAAACAAAAAATAGCCGGGCGTTGTGGCAGGTACCTATAGTCCCAGCTATTCCGGAGGCTGAGGCAAGAGAATCACCTAAGCCCAGGACCTGGAGGTTGCTGTGAGCTGACAATACGGCACTCTACTGAGGGCAACAAAGTGAGACTCTGTCTCTTTAAAAAAAAAAAAAAAAGGGCAGGCATTGTGGCTGGCCCCTCCCCAGCTGTAGGAGAGGCAGAGGCACAAAGATCGCTTGAGCCCAGGAGTTTGAGGACTCTGTCTCAAAAATAAATAAATAAATAAAATTAAAATTACTTTAAAGAAACATGATTGCATACAAATTATAGAGACCCAGTTCATACAGAATACTAAATTTTGTGTGCCCCAGGCATATCTCCCTTTGACTTTGCTGGTATGGGAACAAATGTATGAATACTGTGCAATAAGTCATATTTTCTTTTGCCTAAAAATTCATAATTTTTCTTCTGGTCTTGAAATAAATTAAAGTATTTTTAGGAATGCCTAAAATACCACAGGTCCTCGGCACTATACCTATAATGCCTAACACTAATGCCTAACACTTAAGTTGGCAGAGGAGGTGAAATCCAGACTTGACTTCTCTCTGTGGCTGATGTGACAATACTTATACTTGCCTCAAAAGTTCTGAAAGGGGCTCGGCGCCTGTGGCTCAATCGGCTAAGGCGCCAGCCATGTACACCTAAGGTGACGGGTTCGGATCCCCAGCCTGGGCCCGCCAAACAACAATGATGGCTGCAACCAAAAAATGGCCGGGCGTTGTGGCGGGCGCCTGTGGTCCCAGCTACTTGGGAGGCAGAGACAGGAGACTCGCTGGAGCCCAGGAGTTGGAGGTTGCTATGAGCTGTGATGCCATGGCACTCTACCCAGGGGGATAGCTTGAGGCTCCGTCTCAAAAAAAAAAAAAAAAAAAAGTTCTGAAAGGAATCCTGGCTGTTCCTTTCCTCTCTCCAATATTAGAATATGATCAGCCCTTTTATCCCTACCCACGCTAATCAGAATTTGGGGCTGTGTCAATGGAATAAGGATAATTGTCACACAGGCCTTTCCCACAGTGATCCTTTTGCACAAACGTGCCTGTGCCCCCTTAAGTGTGTTCTGAATTGACAAGTTTAAGATACAGTTTTTGCCCTGACAGTGGTGTAGGTGGGTGAATCAGGCCTTTTCCCACCATGAATTCCTACTTGTAGTAACTCTTGCTGTTCAGTGGCTGAACAACTTTGCTTTTGGGTGTCAGGCTGCTTATACCCACCATTCTTGATGGCTTCTGTCAAGTGGATTTGATAGCAAGTTTGATATGGGTAGGACTGATAAGAGTGATAAGGGTAGGTAGGGTGTGCTGTAAGAAAGAACTGTTGAGTTAGGGAATGAAGGCATACTGTTTCCTACAAGCAAGACCACAGATCTATGGAATGAAGGCATACTGTTTCCTACCAGCAAGACCACCGATCTATCTGGTCACTGAAGCAACGTTAACCAATTTTTTTTCTTTCTTTCTTTTTTTCCTTTTGAGTTAGGGTTTTACTCTGTCACTCAAGGCTAGATGCAGTGGCATTATCCTAGCTTACTGCAACCTCAAACTCCTGGCCTTTAGTGATCCTCTTACCTCAGCCTCCTGAGCAGCTGGTACTACAGGTTCTCTCCACCACGGCTGGCTGATTTTTCTATTTTTTTGTAGAGAGGAGGTCTCCCTTGTACTCAGGCTGGTCTTGAACTCTTGTCCTCAAGCAATTCTCCTGCTTTGGCCTCCCAAAGTGCTAGGATTACAGGTCTGAGTCACCTTGCCTGGCCCAAAATTCTGATCATAAGGAATGTATGTAATAAACATTCTTCACACACCTTTAAATGCTGTCCTCAAAATTATTTTAGTGATAGTGTGTTGTTCCTTTGTCTTATGGATTAATCATTTGTTTAATCAGCCCTCAAATATTGGAAAATAAACTTTTTCATTATTATAAATAAAACTTTAATTTTTTTAACTTTTTGGAGGCATGAATAATTATTGGGATAAAACAGAACCAATGTATTAAAGTATTTAAGAATCTGGAGCTTTTTAATATATATTTCCAAATAACTCCACAGAAAGATCGCACCAGTTTACATTTCTGTTGGTAGTGTGTGAGTGCATGTATCTGTGCTAAAACTGTGTGTTACCATGTGACTAAAATTCCAACCAAGGAAATCTGGTATGCATTAATTTGAAAGAAACCATGACTCAAGTTTCTTGAGAATAGTTAATGTTTAGCAGATTGCTCTGTGTGCAATAATTACGGGTTTCTTTACAATGTTACAGAAAACCTTTTATTAAATTTACATTTAACACTTTCTTCAAGGACCTTAAATAGTTCCTAGGCTTTCAACACTTATTTTTTATACTATTAAAATATATGATTTTAGAGGCCTTTGTATATGTGTATGTAAGATGATGAACTGTGGGAATAAACAGAACTTGAGTGATACATTAATCTTCCATTTAAAGATTAGTAACTATCTCAAGTAAGAAACCTGCTCACACAAATTCTATCTTTTGGGACATTCCGTTAAGTGACAGACAACTGAGCCTGGTCTACCACCAAAGCAGGGAATTTAATGACTCATAAACATGAAAATGTGTTCTGATAACTACTGTGACTGACTGTGGACAGACAATTCCTTGATCTTTCTAAGATCAGTTTTCTTTTTTTTTTTTTTGAGACAGAGCCTCAAGCTGTCCCCCTGGGTAGAGTGCTATGGCATCACAGCTCACAACAACCTCCAACTCCTGGGCTCAAGTGAGTCTCCTGCCTCAGCCTCCCAAGTAGCTGGGACTACAGGTGCTCGCCACAACACCAGGCTATTTTTTGGTTGCAGCCATCATTGTTGTTTGACGGGCCCCAGCTGGATTCGAACCCGCCAATTCAGGTGTATGTGGCTGGTGCCTTAGCTGCTTGAGCCACAGGTGCCGAGCCTAAGATCAGTTTTCTAAGATTAGTTTTCCTAAAGTTCCTACCTCTTAACATTAAATGTTTTTATGAATATTTTAACAAAGAGTGACATTATACTATCAACCAAATTTACATATAGCTCTTGGAGATAGGAATTTTTTTGTTTGTTTTGTTTTGTTTTTGAAGCAGAGCCTCAAGCTGTCGCCCTGGCTAGAGTGCCATGGCATCACAGCTCACAACAACCTCCAACTCCTGGGCTCAAGCGATTCTCCTGCCTCTACTTCCCAAGCAGCTCGGACTACAGGTGCCCGCCATAGAGCCCAGCTATTTTTTGGTTGTAGCTGTTATTGTTTGGTGGGCTGGGCTGGATTCAAACCCGACAGCTCAGGTGTATGTGGCTGGCGCCTTAGCCGCTTGAGCCACAGGCGCCAAGCCCCAAGTGATTCTTTTGTTTTCAATTTCACTTAATTATGCTCTAATTTTGGTTATTTCTTTTCTTCAGCTGGGTTTGGAGATGGATTGTTCTGCCTTTTTCAGTTACTTGAGATGGCCTATTAGGTTGCTGACTTGCTTTTTCCTGTTTTCTTGATGAAGGCCTCTAATACCTCTATAAATTTCCCTCTTTGTAGTATCCAATAGGTTTTTTTGTTTTGTTTTTTTAAGAGACAGAGTCTCACTTTGTCACCCTCGGTACAGTGCCATGGCGTCACAGCTTATAGCAACCTCCACCTCTTGGGCTTAGGTGACTCTTTTGCCTCAGCCTCCCGAGTAACTGGGACTACAGGCGCCCGCCCCAGTGCCTAGCTATTTTTTGGTTGTAGTTGTCATTGTTTAGCAGACCCGGGCTGGATTCAAATCTGCCAGCTCAAGTGTATGTGGCTGGTGCCTTAGCTGCTTGAGCTATAGGCACCACCCCCTTTTACCTGAATCTTGTTTTATCCTTTGAGGTAAGGTGTACCTGGCCTGAGATTTTGTATCCAGTCAGCCAACCTGTGTCTCTTTAGAGGTGAATTTAAGCCATTCACATTAACGAGAGAATTAATAGGTATGGTAGCATTTGGTCGTTTTGCTTTTCAGTGATCAAGTGCATATTTTTATCCCTTTCATCTGGCTTGTGGAAGCTAGGTTTTGTTCTTTAAATTCTAGGTGAGTTTACTTTCGTGGTAGAGCATTGTGCTGGTCATTGTGGAGGTTGGGTCTGAGAATATCCTGGAGAGCTGGTTTAGTTATGGCAAATTTACTCAACATGTGGATGTCAGTAATATTTGATTTCTCTATCACAAATGAAACTCACTTTAGGATCCTGGGCTGAAACTTGTTTTGTTCTAGAACAGTGGTTCTCAACCTGTGGGTCGTGATCCACAGGAACTATATTAAAGGGCTGCAGCATTAGGAAGGTTGAGAACCACTGTTCTAGAAGGTTAAAGGCTGAAGACCATCCTCATTTGGGTTGAAAAGTTTCAGCTGAAAGATGTGCGGTCATCCTGCTGTTTTTCCCTTTGTAGGTAATACTTTTCTTAAGGCTAGCTGCTTTCAGGATTTTGTGCTTCATATTAACTTAGGCAACTTAATTACAATGTGTGTAGGAGATGTTTGGTTTGAGTGGTGCTAGGGTTCTGAAACTGTCTACTATCTGAATTTCTGTATCTCTTGAAAGTGGGAAATTTTCCACCATAATCTCTTAGAGTAGCAGGGGTCCTCAAACTTTTTAAACAGGGGGCCAGTTCACTGTCCCTCAGACCGTTGGAGGGCCAGACTATGACCCCGGGATGAGTCAGCTGCTAAGCAGGACAGGCAGTAGTGGCAAAAACACCCCGCAGGCCAGATAAATGTCCTAGGCGGGCCACATGCGGCCTGTAGGCCGTAGTTTGAGGATGCCTGGAATAGAGCATCTAGGCCTTTAAGACTCTTCTCCTTTAATTTGTTTTTTGTTTTTTTTTTTCAAGTTTCTGGCCAGGCCTGGGTTTGAACACGCCACCTCCAGCATATGGGGCTGGCACCTTACTCCTTTGAGCCACAGGCTCCACCTACTCTCTCTCCTTTAGTTTGAATCTTTGCTCTTTTAGAATGATCCCACAACTCTCTCAGGGAATATTCTGTTCTTGTTCTCCTTTTTTCTGCCTCTTTGAATGGTTAAAATAGTTCAAAAGACTTGCCTTCAATTCCTGAGGTTCTTTCTTCTCTCTGTTCAACTCTATTACTAAGGGTCTCACTGTATTTCAAAATTCCTCAAATGCCTTTTTCAATTCCTTAAGCTCTGCTATATCTTTTTTTCATTATGTCCATATCCTTGGTGACTTTGTCTTTTAATTCCCTAAGTTCTTGAGACAACTTTTTTAAAAAATTATTTATTCATTCACTCATTTATTATTTTTTGAGACAGAGTCTTACTATATTGCCCTCAGTAGAGAGTTGTGTTGTAACAGCTCACAGCAACCTCAACCTCTTAGGCTTACGTGATTCTCTTGCTTCAGCCTCCCAAATAGTTGGGACTACAGGTGCCCACCATAACGCCTGCCTATTTTTTGGTTGTAGTTGTCATTGTTGTTTAGTAGGCCCAGGCTGGGTTTGAACCCACCAACCCTGGTGTGTGGCTGGAGCCTTAACCACTGAGCTATGGGCGCCAAGCCTTGAGACAACTTTTGAACTACTCTTTGCATTTCTATTTCCATCTTTTCCTCTATTCCATTCATCTTATTTGCCATCCATGTTCTGAATTCTACTTCTGACATTTCAGCAGTTTCTCTATGGATGGTATTTTCTGTTGTATTTCCTTTGTAATCCCTTGGGGGAGTTGATCTGCTCTGATCTTCCATGTACTCAGAGCTCCTCTGCTGGTTCCTCCGCATGAGTATTTTCAGCTATTTGAAAATTTAAACTGATGGGGTGAGACTAGATCGAGAGGCCTCAGGAACTAGAGCTAAACATCCCTTTGTCAGTGAGCTGGGGCTGTGATAGTAGCTTTTCCCCTACAACCTTGCAAAGGTCACTTGTCAACAGGTGCAGCCAGAGACTCTGAGGGCCGGCTTTGTGAGATAATACAAGCTGGCTCTGTCTTGATGTCAGTCTGCCTGTATCCAATCCTACGGAATCAGGTAGGGTATTACCCTAGAATCTCAACTGGGGAAAGATACAAACACCTGCAGCAGCCTGCTCCTGGATGAGGATAACTACAGGAAGACAATCTACCCTCTCTGCTGCAATACCACCACTGCTCAACCTTGGGTTCCAGGCTGAAAGTTCCTATCATATTGCCCCAGGCAGCACACACTACTCACCTAAAAGAGTTCAAAGGGTCACCAAGTGGCCAGAAAACTGATATATCTGCAGGCAGATCAGTCTGCAAATTCCCAAGGGGCTGAGGAATGGTTCCCCCTTCAGTGGGAAAGAAGTCAGGAAAATTCACCAGCCAGAGTCAAAACTGTGGCACCACTGCCCCCACATACCCCACTGTCTCAGCCCACTCCCCCCACACACCCCACTGTTTCAGCCCACTCCTCCCACACCTCCCACTGTCTCAGCTCACTCCCCCCACCCCCTCTATCTCAGCCCACTCCCCCCACACACCCCACTGTCTCAGCCCACTCCTCCCACAACTCCAACTGTCTCAGCTCACTCCCCCCCACCCCTTCTATCCAAGCCCACTGTCTCCACACACCCCCCCTACTGTCTCAGCCCACTGTCTCCACACCCCTACTCTCTCCACTGTCACCACCATTTCTGACCCTGCCACTGTTTCCATGCTGCTGATTGGCAGCCCACACAATGCCTGGCCCTCCTCTGGGTGCCAAACACTCCAAACACTCCAGCTCTGCAGGGGGCAGACCTTCTGGCAGCCAGGATAGGGGGGAAGGGTGTGCTATATGTTCAGAATTCCAGAGAAATTTTTTGTTCACTTTTGTGCAAGGCAGGATGACACCTAGGCTCAGAGGTGGGACCTCCCTGGAGGAGAAGGACTAGAGTTTAGCCACTCTCTCCCTGGGGTAATGTGGGATGTCCTTTGTTCCCTCTGGCTTGTAGAAAGCTCTCCATGGACCTTTTGCTTGGGGGAGGGGTCTCCCATCCTCTTGGCAATGGGCTCTGTACCTGGTCTTTCTTCTTTCTTGGACTCGCAGCTTGTCTCAGCAGAGATGATGCGCCCCTCTCTTCTTTCTGTGCTCAGCCCCCCACCTTCAGCTTCACTGAGTCCACTTCAGTCCAGTATCTCTCCCTCTGGACAGGATCCTCCAGCAAAAGCTGCATCTCGTCAGCCATTTTGACCCCTTAGCTATTTATTTATTTTATTTGCTACAGAGTTTCATTATGTCACCCTCAGTAGAGTGCCATGGTGTCACAGCAACCTCAAACTCTTGGGCTTAAGGGATTCTCTTGCCTCAGCCTCCCAAGTAGCTGAGACTAAAGCGCCCACCACAGCACCAGGCTATTTTTGTTGTTGTTGTTGTTTGACAGGCCCGGGCTGGATTTGAACCTACCAGCTCTGGTGTATGTGGCTGGTGCCCTAGCCACTGAGTTACAGGCACCAAGCACCCTTAGCTTTTTAAAATTATTTCTTTGGTAGGAAACCTTTTCTGGTTCTTTTCCCCCTTGACTATGCTCATTTATGCTATTTTGAGTTTACTGTGTACTTTGAAATTTACTACAGGAAGCGTAAATGCCCCTTAGAGACTACTCTTAGGTTCTGAAAAGGTGTTTAAGAAATGGGCTTTATTTTAAAGTCATTAACTACCAATAAAGCTTCTAAGTATTTTTGCCAAAATATTTGTAATACAGATTCATTTCACAGTTTTAACTACTACCAGATTGATAATCTTGGTTTATATTTGGAGAAACTTTTAGACAGAAAAAATATAACGGGATATATATACCTTTTTATTAACACTCAGCAACCACGTATTTATCAGTGATAAAGACAGTCATTGCATCTGGTTCTGCCAAACAAGGAGGTTTCCAGAGGACAAAAACAGCCAAAGATCTTGATGGAAGTTATATTTCAGGGTAGGCAAGGTTATCCCATTGTAACAAATAACCCTCACATCTCAGTGGATTAAAGCAACAAAGGTTTATTTCCTACAGCATAAGTTAGTGGAACAGTGGCTGATTCATCTTTACTCCAAAATCCAGATGAAAGAGCAATTGTTATTTTAAATTTTTCTGGTTATGGCAACAGGAAAGGAGTCCTAAAGGGTCTCATACCAGCCAGAAGTATTGTCTGGAGGTGATATACACCATTACAATTCACAACTCACTGGCTAGATTAGGAATATTGTCCAGCTCAGTTATGAAATGTCCAGGAGTTACAGTGTGACCCTTGTGGGCCTATAAGGAAGAGACCAGAAGTATTTAACCAGCGGCACTAGTGACCATCATAGTTTGTTCTTCTCATTACCAGAAATTTACCTGACTCTCGTTTGTAGGCAAAACAGTTTCTTCCCTTCCCCAAAGGAGACAACTTCAAAGTTCAACTTGGCACAGCATTTGGATAATGCCTAATTTAGGCTCTAAATTATGGGTTGATATAGTCCTTTTTACATCAACTCTGGATCTGGTTCCTCTTGATCTAGACACTTCTGAGCTAAAAAAGCCAAGTTACTTGCTCTTCACCCCTCCTCCATGTTGTATATTAACATAGCTGAAACACAGATTGGAAAACTCCCATTCCAAAAGGGGGTAAAGGGGAGAGATCCAGCAGTCACTGGTCCTCAGTCATTGCAAATGCTGGAGCAATTCTGAAGTCTCTCTGGGCTCCCACTTTAGAGGTGGAGAACATTCCTTTGGGTCCCGATTCTTGTCCCTGGCAGGGCCTCCTGCTTTGTTCTCTTCAGCCAGCCCTTGGTTCCATCCCTTGGAAGGTATCTCTTTCCCAGTAGCCTCTGACCTGAACACTGAGGAATTGCTCTTTCCAGAGGCTGAGCAGCGTCCTCAGCTGCTTTCTGCCTTTTGAGGCCTGAGGGGTCAAGAGTTCTTTCAGGTTTTTTTTTTGAGACAGAGTCTCACTGTCTCTTGGTAGAGTGCCATGGTGTCACAGCTCATAGCAACCTCAGCCTCCGGGGCTTGCCTCTCAGCCTCCTAAGTAGCTGGGACTACAGGTGCCCCCCACAGCATCTGGCTATTTTTTTTTTGGTTGTAGTTGTCGTTGTTTGGCAGGCCTGGGCTGGATTTGAACCCGCCAGCTCTGGTATATATGGCTGGCGCCCTAGCCTCTTGAGCCACAGGCGCTGAGCCATCTTTCAGGTTTTGGACAGTCTCCCCAGCTATCTGAGGTCAGGCTTATGATTCCTTTGGCAATATGATTCTTTTCAAAAGGAAATGGATTTCTTATCTATTTGTTTCCAATTTATTTCCATATGCCTCAGGTATTTCTAAGCATCCTTACTATATTTGCTATATACCTTTGTGTTTTTGCTTTCATGCTTTTCTTTTGACTTGAATGATACTTTGAACCAGTCTGGCTTTGTTGGGAGAGCCACAGCTCCGTTTCGTTTTCACTGAGTTATTCTAAAAAATTGAAATTCTGAATTGATTAATTCTGAAATGATACTTTGAACCAGTCTGGCTTTGTTGGGAGAGCCACAGCTCCGTTTCGTTTTCACTGAGTTATTCTAATTGAAAAAATTAACCAAGAAGCCATAACCTTAACTATATTTTTACTCAGAGGTATCTTAGCTCGCTCTCTCATTTGTAGGCACTCTTTCAAAAGTGTTAACATTAGAGAATGAAAATGCTAAAAGACAAGTGCTAAGTACTATTTGACTTTTCTTTATTCTTTGAAACAGTCTCACTCTGTCACCCTGAGTAGAGTGCCGTGCCATAGCTCCCAGCCACTTCAAACTCTTAGGCTCAAGCGATTCTCTTGCCTCAGCATCCTATGTAGCTAGGACAACAGGCACCCACCACAATGCCTAGCTGTATTAAGGCTTTCTTAGTTTTATTTTTTATCTGTTGGGAAAGAGAAGCAACTGTGGCAGCACCTGTAACTCAGTGGGTAGGGTGCCAGCCACATACACCGAGGCTAGAGGGTTTGAACCCAGCCCAGGCCAGCTAAAACAACATGATAGCTACAACAACAACAAAAAAATAGCCAGACATTGTGGCGGGTACCTGTAGTCCCAGCTACTTGGGAGGCTGAGGCAAGAGAATTGCTTACACCCAAGAGTTTGAGGTTGCTGTGAGCTGTGACACCACAGCACTCTACCCAGGGTGATAGCTTGAGATTGTCTCAAAAAGAAAAAAAGAGAGAGAGAAGCGACTGCTTTTTCTGATCATGCAAGTCCAACTTAATGGACTGAATTCCTTTTGTTTATAAACCAGTCAATTATTTTCTATGCTTATCACACTTTTTGTTATACCTTTTAAAATGCAACCTGTAGTAGCCAGGAGTAACCAACACATATTACTAATACTTGATTTCCAAACTTTCACTAGATCTGCTAATTCTGCAGGTATATCATCTGCTTTCCAGGTTATCATACATAGGTGATTGTTTTACCAATGCTTTGCCAATCTCAAATCCATTTCCTTACTCCCTGCTGTCTAGCTTCTAAGCCACTGCCACACATTTTTGTGGTTATTAAAGCCACACTTCACTTTATCAGTCAGAATGGACCAAGTTCTATTGTAGTAACAATGTCCAAATGTTAAGGGTTTGAAAGAGCAAAGGTTCCTGTAGTCCCAGCTACTTGGAAGGCTGAGGCAAGAGAATTTGAGGTTGCTGTGAGCTGTGACACCACACTCTACCAAGAGTGACATAGTGAGAGACTCTGTCTAAAAAAAGAAAGAAAGAAAGAAAGAAAAAGAAAAAAAAATTAAAAAGCAAAGGTTTATTTTGTGCTGATGTTACACATCCATTGAGGATTGGCTGTGTCCTCACTCTAGGATCTAGGCTGGAATGCTTCCTATAACTGTGGCAGAAGGATTTCACTCTGGAGGATCTAAATAATACTCTGGCCTGGAAGTAACAATATAGTACGTTACCTTTTTGAGCTCTTATCCAATGAGGTATGTTTTTTCTTTTCTTTTTTGGAGAGACAGGTTTTCACTGCTTTGCCCAGGCTGGAGTGCAGTGAGCGGCTAATCGCAGGTGCAAATGCAGTATACTGTAGCCTTGAACTGCTGAGCTCAAGTGATCCTCCTGCCTCAGCCTCCGAAATAGCTGGGACTGAGATGCCTTTTGAAACATATGAATATAATTGATTCTGATGACTATATGGTATCCCATTAGTAAGTATGTCACATTTTATTTATATATCAGTGGATGTCTAGATTGTTACTGGTTTTTATTATCAAAATCACTGCAGTGAATATCTTTGTATATGTCTCCTCATGCACATGTATACAAATTTCTCTAGTTGGCTCAGTGCCTATAGCTCAGTGGCTAAGCCACCCGCCACATACACCAGAGCTGGCAGGTTCAAACCTGGCCCAGGCCTGCCAAACAGCAACCCCTACAACAAAAAATAGACAGGTATTATGGCAGGCACCTGTAGTCCCAGCTACTTGGGAGGCTGAGGCTCCCCAAGAGTCTTTTAACCCCAAGAGTTTGAGGTTACTGTGAGCTGTGATGCCACAGCCTCTACCGAGGGTGACATAGTAAGACTCTGTTTTAAAAAAAAAAATTTCTCTAGTAGATAGTTCCTTTTATCCTTTCCATTGCATTGACCAGAATTGGACCTACAGGCAACCATTTTTTCTGTAGCACTTTGTTTCATGAACATCAGCTTGTAGTTTATACACATCTTACCACGATGAAAGGCATTCTGAATGACTGGGTTTGTTTATTTGTTTGCAGAAATATTATTATGAATTTTGAACCTAGTTTTTGGCTGTACAGTGTTGATGAATACTCTAGAATTTTTTGAAAGTGACCTGTGGTTTAAGAAGGTGGAGTAGAATGTCAACGCAAGCATCCTGTATCTAGAAACAACATCACTTCTCTTGGCAAACACAGAATAGGCTCTTCTCACTTAGTTCAGCTCAATTGATCAAATCTAGATATCCTGGACTGGTGAAAAGATGAGTCATGGATGATGGCTGCTCTGGGATGTTCTTTCTTCCTCTTTCCTACTATCTAGATCTGCAGCTTGTGTATGGGAAGCTTAGGTTTAGGCAGATCTTGATATTAGGAAAGCCAATAAACCGTACATTTAAAGATAAGATAGTGTCCTGGAAAAGCATTACAATGTGACTAGAAGAACATTAAATTTTTCTTGAAGGTAAGAAATGAAGGTAGGTAAAGAAAAGCAATTTCTAGTGCCATTTCAACTGATAAAGTAGTTGGAACTACATAATCCTTACCTCTTTTACCTTAACCCAAACAGCTGATGTAACATTGAACTGAATTTTCAAACTCTATACTTATTTCTCACTGTTTTGTTAAGTTGCCAAGAAAAGCTTCAAAATGGCTCAAAAATGAGCGGGAGGTAGAATAGGAAGAAGACACCAGGGTTCTAAATAACTTGAAATGTTTGGGCGTACTCTGCAGCATTTAAAAAAGTGAGACCTCTTTTCATGTGCCCATGTTTACCGGTACCCAACCATGTGAAAGGTGATGGGGGGCTCTTCCTCTCAGAGGTCTGGCGACAGCTGTGCCTGGGTGAATCTTGGATGTCAGGTAAAAAAGTAGATCATTTTCTGGGGTTTATACATGCTCTGCTGAGGTAGCTCCTATTTTTCATTATTGCTGAATTCTTTTTTTTTTTTTTTTCAGTTTTTGGCTGGGGCAGGGTTTGAACCCGCCACCTCCAGTATATGGGGCTGGCATCTTACTCCTTCGAGCCATAGGCACTGCCCCGAATTCTCACTTTTTTTTATTTCCTCATGTACTGAAAGTTCTAAGTATAGAATTTTCTCCATCCCCTCCCCTGAATGTCTAGCTTCTACTTATACATGCGTTCATCCTGCCACCCCCCATCAGTCTCACTACCCGAGGCCATATATACCTCTGTATAGGCTCATATAAATGTACAGGGATCGTTTCCTCTTCCCTTCTTCCTCTTTTTTTTTTTTTTAATCAAACCAAATAGGGCAAAAAAATTATCTACACTTCTAGGTATCTCTTTTGTCATTAATAAAAGATTGGGCAATCTTTCTAGTCACCTGGAATAGATTTCACACATTGTTTTTAATGGCTGCCTAATATTCCACTGGTTGGAGGTCATTTTAATGAATAGTTTCCCTGTTAAAGGGCATGTGCTTTGTTCCCTGTTTGTTTTCGTTTTTTATTTTATTTTATTGTGTATTTATTTAATTATTCATCCTAGGTAGAGTGCCATGGCAACATTATGGCTCACAGCAACCTCTAACTCTTGGGCTCAGGCAATCCTCTTGCCTCAGTGTTTTGTATTTTTAGTAGAGACAGGGTCTCACTTTAGCTCAGGCTAGTCTCGAACCCATGAGGTCAAGGAATCCACCCTCCTCCACCCCCCAGAGTGCTAGGATTACAGGCGTAAGCCACCATGCCCAGCCTTGGTTTGTTTCTTTAGTTTGGCTAAGGATATAAAGGGTGCTCACACACTGCAGGCGTTGATATGCAATGAACCTTCTTGTATCTGCCCTTGAAAACTTGTGCTGGCTCAGCGCCTATGGCTCAAGTGGCTAAGGCGCCAGCCACATACACCTAAGGTGGCAGGTTCAAATCCAGCCCGGACCCGCCAAACAACAATGCCAGCTGCAACCAAAAAATAGCCAGGTGTTGTGGCGGGTGCCTGTGGTCCCAACCATTTGGGAGGTGGAGGCAGGAGACTCACTTGAGCCCAGGAGTTGGAGGTTGCTGTGAGCTGTGATGCGATGGCACTCTAACCAGGGGGACAGCTTGAGGCTCTGTCTCAAAAAAAAAATAAAAAGAAAATTTGTGCTATTGTTTTAGGGCCCAGGAGAGGAGTTGGCTGGGTTAAAACTGCATGTATACTTTTAAATTTAATAGATGTTGCCAAGAACTTTCCATAATGGTTATCCTAGCAATGTTCCAGAGTACTTTTCCCCTCGTCCAGTAGTAAGTATTTTCCCTACTCCATTAAGAAGAGATTACAGCTATAAAAGTGGTTGCACAACCTAGGCGCCATTAACTTGCCATAACATATTTTAGTGGAGTCTGTTTGTTTATTTATTTATTTTTAAGATTAGCCAGTTGCAGTAGTAAGAAGAGGGAAGAGTACACCCAGGAGTTCAACCTGTGACTGTGAACAATCTAGTGAGGTAACTCACTACTTTCAGAGCTGCTTTTAGTGGAGTTTAAAACTCCACTGAAAAAGACTCTGGCCGCTTTCATGATTGGGGATGCTTGTGATTTTTCTTGTATTTTTCTTTCTTTCTGTCTTTTTGTCATCCTTCGTAGAGTGCTCTGGCATCATAGCTCACAGCAACCTCAAACTCTCAGGCTCAACTGATCCTCTTGCCTCAGCCTCCCAGGTAACTGGGACTACTGGCGCCCACCACAGTGCCTGGCTATTTTTAGAGACGGGGTCTCACACTGGCTCTGGCTGGTCTTGAATTCCTGAGCTCAAACATCCACTTGCCTCCACCTCCCAGAGTGCTAGGATTACAGGTGTGAGCCACCGCACCTGGCCTGCCTTGTATTTTTTAAAGAGTTCATGGAAAGTTGATCTGAAACCGTTTTAATGGAACTCATTTTTCTCATAGTTAAGGAAATTAAGATCCCAGGAGGTGGAGTGACTATGAGGTAGTTACTGGCGGCTGCACCAGGGAAGCAGTTGTTCTGAGAGCTGATTTGGGGCTTCACTTTTTATATGGTGCTGCTCCTACACTGCAGGCCATGCTGACAGGGAGTCTTAGCGACTGGACCAGCAAACTTCATCTCCAAGCTGAACTGACTGGTAGGGATAAATTATTTCCTGCTTTATGTTATCTCTTGCTAGGACACGTAAGCGTCTCAATCTGCACTGGGTTGTGTGAGATTTACTTTGTGAAAACTGCAGAGGTAACAGGACATTTGTTAACTTGATTTTGTCAGTGAAATTTGTTGCTGTTAAACTTTTGGGGGCTTGGAATTTTTCTGTAATGTTAGAGTTAATGCTTACCAAGTGTGTGGAGCAGCTGGCTTGGCTCATAACTAAAATAATAACAGTGAGACACAGGAGAAGACATTTTGTTTATAGGAGTGGTTTCCTGGTATGTACCCCTCCCTCAATCCTCCTAAATTAAAAGCTAAATGGTGTAGGGGTGCCTAAAAATAAGACCTTCCTCAGGGCCCACTTGTGTTTCTGGCAATGTATTAACATTATATGGATGATCTTTAGGGCTGAAATAAAAGAATCGTTTTGAGGCCAAGTATGATAGCTCACTGCAATGGGAGTATCACTTGAGGCCAGGAGTTGGAGACTAGCCTGGGCAACATCAGCAAGACCTTATCTCTATAAAAAAATAAAAATTAGGCTCAGTGCCTATGGCTCACGCGGCTAAGGCACCAGCCACACACACCTGAGCTGTTCAAATCCAGCCTGGGCCCGACAAACAACAATGATGGCTGCAATCAAAAAATAGCTGGGTATTGCAACAGGTGCCTGGAGTCCCAGCTACTTGGGAGGTGGGAGGTAGAGGCAGGAGAATCGCTTGAGCCCAGGAGTTGGAGGTTGCTGTGAGGTATGATTCCATAGTATTCTACCCAGTGTGACAGCTTGAGGCTCTGTCTCTTAAAAAAAAAAGAAAAAAATTAAATTAAAAAAAATAAAAATTAGACAGGTGTGGTGATGTGTGCCTATAATCCGCTACTCAGGAGGCTGAGGCAGGAGGATTGCTTGAGCCCAAGAGTTCGAGGTTGCAGTGAGCTATGATTGTGCCACTGAGCTCTAGCCTGGGAGAGACAGATCAAGACTCTGCCTCTAAAAAAAGTCATCACAGCATTAACAGGCTACCTCTGAGTAAAGTCAGCCTGTTCTCTTAACAGTAATTGAAATTGCCATGATGGAGATTCATTTTGTCTTAGGTGAACATCTCAAGCAAATTAAGTAGATACACATACCCGGATGCATGCCTCTGTATTTCAGACCAGAGCAGGAGCTGCGGGTACTTGCAGGCTCGCCTGTCACTGCCCACATTTCCTCTGGTTGAGTAGTTCTCAAGCCTGCAGATTGGAACCACTGTGAACTTTTTTTTTTTTTTTTTTGAGACAGAGCCTCAAACTGTTGCCCTGGGTAGAATGCCATGTATCACAGCTCACAGCAACCTCCAACTCCTGGGCTTAAGTGAGTCTCTTGCCTCAGCCTTCCAAGTAGTTGGGACTACAGGCGCCCACCAAAATGCCTGGCCAGTTTTAGGTTGTAGTTGTCATTGTTGTTTTGGCAGGCCTGGGCTGGATTCAAACCTGCAAGCTCTGGTGTTCGAAGAGCTGGTGCCTTAGCCTCTTGAGCTACAGGCGCCAAGGCACCACTGTGAACTTTTAAAAAATGCTCATACTTAGGCAGCACCTGTGGCTCAAAGGAGTAGGGTGCTGGCCCCACATGGCAGGTTCAAAGCTGGGCCCGGCCAAAAAAAAAAAAAAGCTCATACACCTGAATTAAATCAAAATTAGTGGGCGAAGAGACCAGAAAAAGCTTCCCAGGTGATTTTAACTTGCAGCCATGTTGAGACATTCTGGGTAGGCCACAGGCCACTTGGGATGGAGTGTCTCTGCTTGATGCAGAAGAAATCAGATATAACATGAATTGTTCTGTTTAGAATTCGCCCCCCATAAATCATCATGTCTGCTGATCACCTCTCATAGTCTACTTTCATGCCCTTTCTCCTCTGTATATATTGTATAGATTAAGAAAACAGCATAGTGGCGTCTTACAAAGTCAGCTCATGAGGCAAAAACTGAATCGTTGATAAACACACCAGGAAGATGCCATGTGAGTTGGAGACCAACACACTGTCTCTTGGTACACTCACATTGTCAGTTTTTCCTCTGGGATTGAAACAGATCGTTTTCTTTGACTAAGATAAAATGGTTAGCATTTGGGAGCCATGGTGTATGCAGTATATATGTAAATACTAGAAAAGCATTCAGCTTGGTGAGATACTTAAGCCCCAAGAAGCACATGGGCATTGAGACTTGTTTAGGAAAATGCAGCATGCTATTGGTCATCTCACCCTGTTCTGAGACAGACTCATTGAGTAGAATGTGGGCAGAGTCCTGGGCACCCTTTAAATTGCAAAATTCTGCTGGGCACAGTGGCTCACACCTGTCATCCCAGCACTGTGGGAAGCTGAGGAAGGAGAATTGCTTGAGCTCAGGAGTTCAGACTTGCCTGAGCAAGAGTGAGACCCCGACTCAAAAAATCAAAAACCCAACCAGTGCTGCCTCGAGCACCTGTAATCCCAGTGACTTCCAGAGGCTGAGGCAGCAGGACGCCCCAGCCTCAGTCTGAGGTTGCAGTGAGCTATGACACCAGTGCATTCTGCTCAGGGCATAGGGTGGGACTCTGTCTCAACAACAATAACAACAAAAAAAAAGGCAAGGAAATGAAAAACTAAAAGAAAAGAAAAATTTTTAAAAATTGCGAAATTCTCTCTGCCTGTGGTTTCCTTTAGGCACATATAGTTGAGTTAAAGTAAACTAAATGTTAAATGCACATGTAGAACTGACACTGCATTTTCTTATTTAATATGCAAAAATCTGAACAGTTCCTTGCATGTGTGGAATTCAGCAGCGCTCTTTCTGTCCTCTAGCGTTCCCGTGGTTCGGCATGGACATTGGTGGAACACTGGTTAAGTTGGTCTACTTTGAACCAAAGGATATTACAGCCGAAGAGGAACAAGAGGAGGTAGAGAACCTGAAGAGCATCCGGAAGTATCTGACTTCTAACACTGCTTATGGGAAAACCGGGATCCGGGACGTCCACCTGGAACTGAAAAACTTGACCATGTGTGGGCGCAAAGGGAACCTCCACTTCATCCGCTTCCCCAGCTGTGCCATGCACAGGTTCATTCAGATGGGCAGCGAGAAGAACTTTTCCAGCCTTCACACCACCCTCTGTGCCACGGGAGGTGGGGCTTTCAAGTTTGAAGAGGACTTCAGAATGGTAGGTCGGGTTATAACAACAAATCCCCTCACGTGTCCCTAATCCTGGCAGTTCACACCTAGGAATTTCACTTGTGGCCTTGAGACTTTGGCAAGTTCACTTCACCTCTCTGTGCCTCAGTTTCTTCACCTATACGAGGATACAAATAGCTCCTACCTCATAGGTTTGTTACATGAAGGGTGAAATGAGATAATGTGTACCTGGCCCTTAGTAAATGCTCCGTATATACTGGTTGTCGTCATCATCATTTCTGTCATGATTGTTGCTGTGTAATACACTAAAGACAAAATGGTAAACCCTTCTGAAGTATTTTGGTTAGAATTTTCCACAGACTCTTGCTATGTAATTACCATACCAGTTTTATGCATATATAGACTGAGATTCACAGGAAGACTTTCTATAAATCCTACTAAAAATGATTACTTTTGTCTACCCATTTTCTCTCCATGGTGTCTTTTTCTTTCTTCTTCTTCTAACCTCAAACTCTTGGGCTCAAGTGATCCTCTTGCCTAAGTCTCCCAAGTAGTTGGGACTACAGGTACCTGCCACAACACCTGACTAGACTAGTTTTTCTATTTTTAGTAGAGATGCCTTGCTCAGGCTAGTCTCAAATTCCTGAGTTAAAGCTGTCCACCCATCTCAGCCTCCCAGAGTGCTAGGATTACAGGCGTGAGCTGCCACGCCTGGTCCCTTGATATCTTTTCTCATCATATGAATGTCATTCAGAAGTTTTGCTCACAAACAAAAAATGAAATCTTTGATGTTATTTATAGGTAAATTCCTTCATTAATGAATACCATTTAGGGAGCATGGTTCTACATAGTAGGAATAATGCTGACTGGCAGTAGGACCAACTCTGCTTTGTTTATGTAGATTTGACACATGTACCTCAATGGAAAATAAGGACAAGTAACATGGGATCCAAAGTTTCTTTATTTAGCAATTCTTTAACATCTGTGTGTTCCAAATTCTTCATCTTCTCTGGTCAAGATAAGATCTCTGTATTGTCAAGCTTCATTTCACAGAATAAAGTGAGCAGAAAGTAAAATAATAATAGATGTAGAAATATCTTGGAAATAAAGGGAGCTAGATAAACAAAAGCTATTAAACATAAGGGAAGGAAAGGCTGGAAGATTTCAGGATTACTCTTACTACAAAGTTGAAAATATAGTGAGGCTAAGTTTTGAAATACATTTTTTCAAGGCCTGTAGTAAAAATTACTGGCATTTTGTCATGGTACTAACATAATTCAGTCTTGCTATAAAGTCTTCCATTAATTAATAAATTATTGAATCAATGTATATTCATAGTGGTTTTTTTATTTGTTTGTTTTTGTTAAGCTTTGTCTCTGGCTCGGCGCCTGTGGCTCAATTGGCTAAGACACCAGCCACGTACACCTAAGGTGGCGGGTTCGAATCCCCAGCCCAGGCCCGCCAAAACAACAATGATGGCTGAAACCAAAAAATGGCTGGGCGTTGTGGTGGGCGCCTGTGGTCCCAGCTACTTGGGAGGCTGAGGCAGGAGACTCGCTTGAGCCCAGGAGTTGGAGGTTGCTATGAGCCGTGGTGCCATGGCACTCTACCCAGGGGGATAGCTTGAGGCTCCGTCTCAAAAAAATAAAAAATAAAAAAAAAAAAAAGCTTTGTCTCCCAGCATGATCATAAACCATTGTAGCCTCAAACTCCTGGGCACAAACAATCCTCTCAGCTCAGCTTCCCAAGTAGGGACTATAGGCACACATCACTATGCCTGGTTAACTTCATTTCTTTCTTTCTTTCTTTTTTTTTTTTTTTTGAGATAGGGTCTACCTGTGTTGCCCAGTCTAGTCTCAAACTCTTGGCCTCAAGTGATTCTCTCATTTTAGTTTACCAAAGTACTAGGATTACAAGTGTGAGCCATCATGCCTGACTTACGGTATTAATAAAGCTATAAGTACAAATTTTATTTATGTCATTAAAAGTAATACTATTTACCTCATTGATTATAGTCAGTAGTTTCTAAAGAGCCAGCAACAGAGTCATAGTGCAGTGTTTTAAGTGGGACTGATCAGCCAGGCACAGTGGCTCACACCTGTGATCCTAGCACTTTGGGAGACTAAGGCAAGTGGAATGCTTGAGCTCAGGAGTTTGAGACCCACCTTAGCAAGAATGAGACCCCTTCTTTACTAAAAATAGAGAAACTAGCTGGGTGTTGTGGTGGGCACCTATAGTTCCAGTTACTCAGGAGGCTGAGGCAAGAGGATAGAAGTTGCTGTGAGCTATGACACCATGGCACTCTACCCAGGGTGACAGAAGGAGACTCTATCTCAAAAATGATAAAAGTGAGACTGATCAGATTTTAGTTTTTTCTTCTTCTGAGTTACCCTACCCAGCAGTAAAATTTGACATCACCACTCACTTAAATGACCCATGGGATCTTTTTCCAATCAAAAGGGCTCAATGACCAAGAAGTTTTGAAACCGAAGGTGTTTAAGATCTATAAGCATGAGAAGTAAATTTGAGTCCATAATGGAAAAAGCACTAAACCTGAATTCTGGTCTGTTTCTGAATTTCATCAGTAGGTGACTTTGGGGAAGACCTACCCTCCAGCAGGCATCTGCAAAAAGGTGGCAGTAAGGTGGAGAGAGGAGGGAGCAGTGATAGGATGTCAGAACTGGAAGTAACCAGTGGAGATGAGGAGGTATAGCATCTGGTGCTTATGTGGATGAGGAAACTAATGCAGAAAGAGGGATCTATCTGGCAGTTCTAGTAATGCCTTCTGGATCAGAGCTGAGACTTTGGGTCACTTCTGATTCAGACAAAAATGCTGGCATACCCCCAGTGTTCTGAGTTTCCCACGTCCCTCAGGGTAATTCTGTCTGTTGATTTCCACTCTAGAGATTCTGAAGTGAACTAAAGCTGTGGTCCCTGACCCTGCGCTGTGGACTTCTACCAGTCCATGGCCTGTTAGGAACCAGGCCACATAGCAAGAGGTGAGCAGTGGACAGGCAGGCAAATGGACAGAGCTTCATCTATATTTACAGCTGCTCCCCATCTCTCACATTACTGCCTGAGCATGGCCTTCTGTTAGATAGCAGTGCAAACTGTGCATATGAGGGATGTAGATTGTCTGCACCTCATAAGAATCTAATGCCTGACGCTCTGAAGTGGAGATAAAACGTACTTGAAGCATCCCAAACCATCCCCTCCAGGCCCCCCATCCATGGAAAAATCGTCTCCTGTGAAACCAGTCCCTAATGTCACACAGTGGGGAACCTCTGAACTAAAGTGACCCAGAGGAATTATGCAATCTGTGTCAACGCCTTCATCCTTCCCATGGGGTGATATATACCCTGAGAGAAAGTGACTCAATTTTCCCTGTGTATTGGCCTTGACCAACTGTGTTTCTCAAGGTTCTGAGATAAGAAAGGGTGTACTCCATTACAACCGAGATAAGGAAACCTCTCCTCCCTCAGACAGGCTATTGTAACCTAATGAGTAGACTGGAGCAAAGATCAAGTCTGGAGTATTTACAAAATGGCCTGGCCCAGCTGGGCATCCATCTGTAAAAGTAAAGTCTGTGGACTGCCTTGTATTTCCATGCTGGGTCCTCTTCTTGTATCCTCTTTGACCAGTGCTCTAAGTGTTGTGCCAGTATCCTTTCAAAGTTTGTGAGGATGAATACATTTCATCGTCCTAAACTCTCATTCACTTACACAACAAATAATTTATGGTGCCATTTCAATGTGCCAAGTACAGTTATGAACAGAACAAAGCCTCTGCCCCCTTGAGCTTATATTCCAGTAAGGGAAGACATTCAGTAATGAAATAAACAAGTGAATATAAAATACATATATCAAATGGTGACAAGTGTTATGAACGATCGAATGAACCCAGGAGTGTGTAGTTGCTGTGAGCTATGATGACCCCACTGCACTATAGTCCCCACAAGAGAGAAAGACTTTGTCTCCAAAAAGAAAAAAGAAGTAGGCAGGGCTCAGTGGCTCACGCCTATAATCCTAGCACTCTGGAAGGCAGAGGCGCATGGATTGCTTGAGCTCATGAGTTCGAGACCAGACTGAGCAAAAGGGAGACCCTTACTCCCACTCCCTCCCCCCCTACTAAAAATAGAAAAACTGAGGATCACTTGAGCCCAAGAATTGGAGGTTGCTGTGAGCTATGACGCCACGGCACTCTACCCAGGGCGACAACTCTGTCTCAAAAAAAAAAAAAGGGGGCTACAATAAATAAAACTTAAAAAAAAAAAAAACAGCAGCAGGGCAAGGAAGACCGGGAGTGCTAGGGTGGCCTTGGTGGGTGAGGAAACACTGGAGTAGAATCCCAAATGAGGAGCAAATCGTGCAAGTATCCAGGGAAGAGTATTGTAGGCAGATGGAGCAGTGCTAAGTGCTAAGGCCTTTAGGTGTCCTAGATATAAGCTTTCCCCCTCTTCAAAACAGAAAAACACATACATATAAATTACACACTTTGACAGGTAATAAAGTAGTGTACATATATACCTATGGGATCCTGTTATTGTACCAAATCACTGTTTTTGGTACATATACGACTTTACAGATAAAAGTTTTAAAAATCTATCTGAGTGATTAGGGCTAAATAAAAGATGTTTCACAGCCCCTGACTAGTAAGCAATTGTTACTTTTTTTTTTTTTTTTTGAGACAGAGTCTTACTATGCCACCCTTGGTGTAGAGTGCTGTGGTGTCACAGCTCACTGCAACCTCAAACTCTTGGCTTAAGCAATTCTCCTGCCTCAGCCTCCAAGTAGCTGGGACTACAGGTGCCTGCCACAACACCCAGCTATTTTTTGTTGCATCTGGCCTGGGCCGGGTTCAAATATGCCATCCTTGGTAGATGTGGCTGGTGCTGTAACCACTGTGCTATGGGCACCGAGCCAAGCAATTATTATATTTGATGACTATATCCCTCTTATATAGGGAATATATACTTATATCTTCAGATATTGTTAATCATTCTTCAATTTAGAATATACAAGGAAGAGCTATGAACCACAAAACAAGCATTGAATTAGTCCTGTGTGTAGAATACTTTCAACTGAACAAACATGCATTTTGTTCTTCATTTCTCTTTTCTTCTTTTTTTCTCTCCCTCCTTATCTCCGTCTTTTCTTCCTTTTGTAACATTTTAGGATCACTGTCACGCCACATTTCTGACTGGCAAATATTAGCTCTAAAAATTAATAATTTAGTGAAATGGAACAGAAAAGAAAAAACTTATGAAATGGCCTAAGACATTGAGAAGCCAATGAGAAGTCCCACCATTTAAAAAGTGGTTTTCTAGGTTGACATCTATAGCTCAAGCGCCTAAGACACCAGCCACATACACCAGAGATGGGAGTGTGTGTGTGGGGGTGTTCGAATCCAGCCTGGGCCTGCCAAACAACGATGACAACTATAACCAAAAAATAGCCAGGCATTGTGGCAGGCGCCTGTAGTCCCAGCTACTTGGGAGGCTGAGGCAAGAGAATTGGTTGAGTCCAAGAGTTTGAGGTTGCTGCAAGCTGTGGCACCACAGAACTCTATACTCAGGGCAACTGTCTCAAAAAAAAAAAAATACGGTTTTCTAGGTAGGGAATCCTGCATGGCTATGCACCAGGGCACTATAAGTTCTAGATAATTTTGTGTTTATTGCCAGTATTCCGTGGGGTTTTTTTTTCTTTTTTTCTTTATAGGCATCAGCATAGTGGCTCAGGCCTGCAATCCTAGCACACTGGGAGGCTGAGGTGGGTGGGTGGATTGCCTGAGCTCACAGGTTCTAGACCAGCCTAAGCCAGAGCAAGACCTCATCTCTGAAAATAGCCCGGCATTGTGGCAGGTGCCTGTAGTCCCAGCTCCTTGAGACTTGCTTAAGCCAAAGATATTGAGGTTGCTGTGAGCTATGATGCCATGGCCTTCTAACCAAGAGCGACTCTGTCTCTAAGAAAAGAAAAAGAAAACCCACAGAATATTGGCACTGGCAATAAACACAAAAGGCTTGGGAGTCTGAAGCAAAAGAATCACTTGAGCGTAAGAGTTTGAGGTTGCTGTGAGCTATGGCTCCATGGCATCATGGCATTCTACTGAGGGTGACAAAGTGAGACTCTGTCTCAACAAAAAAAAAAAAAAAAGAAAAGAATTGTGTGAAATCTACTCCTCTTGTGTTCTATAAATGGAATAACAAAGCCTAGATACAGCATATCTGTTTTCAGAATGGTGTCCTGAATATTTTAAGCCCACCGTTGAGGTCTAGTGCTCAGAAAAAAACATTGTTTTCAAAATGTCACTGCTCATTGACCGTGCACCTTGTCACCCAAGAGCTCTGATGGAGTTGTACAAGGAGATGAATGTTATGTTCATACCTGCTGATACACCATCCATTCTACAGCTTGTGGATAAAGGAATAAATTTGACATTCAAATCTTATTATTGCTTAAATAATGTAAGCAATATTTAAGCAGTAAGACTTGAACATCAGACTCCTGCCTCAGACTCCTAAGTAGCTGTGACTACAGGCATGAGTCACAACACCTAGTTAATTTTTCTGTTTTTTGTAGAGATAATGTCTTGCTTTGTTGCTCAGGCAGTCTCACCTTCCTGGCCTCAAGTGATCCTCCTACCTCAGCCTCCCAAAGTGTTGAGGTTACAGATATGAGCCACTGTGCCTGGCCTGGAAAAGTACAACATGTAAGCTTTTAGCTATCATGGATAGCAAGCCCTCTGATGAATCTGGTTAAAGTAAATTGAAAACCTTCTAAAAAAGATTTACTATTCTTGATGCTATTATGAACATACTGTGATTCACGAGAGGAGGTAAAAATATCAAGGTTAACAGGAATTTGAAAGAGGTTGATCCTAACCCTCATGGATGACTTTGAGGGATTTGAGACTTTAGTGGAGGAAGTTAACCAAAGATGTGACAGAAACAGCAAGAGACCTGGAATTAGAAGTGGAACCTTAAGGTGTGACTAAATTGCTACAATCTCATGATAAAACCTGAACAGATGAGGACTTGCTTCCTATAGATAAGCAAAGAAAGGATTTCTTGAGACGACATCTACCCCTCTAAAAATGTTGTGAACGTTGTTGATAGGACAACAAAAGATTTAGGGTATTACATAAACTTAGTTGGCAAGGGAGTTAGCGGGGTTGGAGAGGAGGGACTCCAATTTTGAAAGCAATTATACGATGAGTAAAATGCTATCAAATAGCATCACAAGCTCCAGAGAAATCTTTTGTGAAAGGAAGTGCCAATGGATGTGGCAAACTTCGTTGTTGTCTTAGTTTAAGAAATTGTTTCAACAAACACTACCCTGATAAATCAACAGCCATGGACATTGCCAAGATTCTCCACCAGCAGAAAGATTGTAACTCACAAAGACTCAGATCATCATTAGCCTTTCTTAGCGATAAAGTATTTTTAAATTAAGATATACATATTCTTTTTATAGACATAATGCCATTGCAAGGCTGCAGTATAAAGTAAGTATTAACCTTTATATGCACTGGGAAACCAAAAAATTCATGTGACTGCTTTATTACCATGCTGACTTTATTGTAGTGGTCTGGAACTAAGTAAACCCTCATCTCCAAAGTGTGCTTGTAGATACTTAGATTCTTGTGAGTTTTGTTCAGTCTAAAGCTAACATTAATTAGAAGTTGTAAGTGACTCTTTTAATTACTTAAACCACAAAATCCCGACCCTTTGAACAAATAAGATATAAAACACTCTTCTTTGATTGACATGAGATTTAGGACAACACTAAGGATTTGTTTGTTGTGTTTTTTTTGTTTGTTTGTTTTGTTTTGTTTTTTTCCTTCTTGTTGAGATGGAGTCTTACTCTGTTTCCCAGACTGGGGTGTAGTGGTGCGATCTATGATCATACCTCACTGCAGCCTTTGTCTCCTAGGCTCAAGTGATCTTCCTGGCTCATCCCAGGTTTGTGCCACCGTACCCAGCTGATTTTTAAGTTTTTGTGGTCAACAAGTTTTCACTATGATGACCAGGCTGGTTTCAAACTCCTGACCTTAAACAGTCATCCCATCTCAGTCTCCCCAAATGCTGGGATTTATAGGCATGAGCCACCAAACCTGAACAATTTTCTGGTTGCTTGCTTTTTTTTTTTTTTTTTTGGAACAGAGTCTCAAGCTGTCGCCCTGGGTACAGTGCCATGGCATTATAGTTCACAGCAACCTCCAGCTCTTGGGTTCAAGTGATCCTCTTGCCTCAGTTCTTCTATTTTTAGTAGAGACAGGGTCTCGCTTTTTTGCTCAGGCTGGTCTGGAACTCATGAGCTCAAGCAATCCATCCACCTCAGCATCCCAGAGTGCTGGGATTATAGTCCTGAGCCACTGCACCCTGCCTCCAGCGGCTTTCATCACTTTTTTTTTTTTTTTCCAATGTGTGAGGACTTGAGAATTGGTTTTACATATTCCAGAAATCTGCAGAGGAATAGCCTTATGAAAAGGTGTAATGGTGGAAAAATCATTAGGAAGGGGCAGAATAATTATGGATATATGAATCTCTAAATCTAAGGGACCATTTAAAAACTCTGAATTAGGCTTGGCACCTGTGGCTCAATTGGCTAAGGCGCCAGCCACATATACCTAAGGTGGAGGGTTCGAATCCAGCCCGGCCTGCCAAACAACAATGACAGCTGCAACCAAAAAATAGCCAGGCGTTGTGGCAGGTGCCTGTAGTCCCAGCTACTTGGGAGGCAGAGGCAGGAGACTTGCTTGAGCCCAGGAGTTGGAGGTTGCTGTGAGCTGTGTTGCCGGGGCACTCTACCCAGGGGGACAGCTTGAGGCTCTGTCTCAAAAAAAAAAACAAAAAAACTCTAAATTAGGCCAGCACCTGTGGCTCAATGAGTAGGGCACCTGCCCCATATACCAAGGGTGGTGGGTTCAAACCCGGCCTCAGCCAAACTGCAACAAAAAGATAGCCGGGTGTTGTGGCCGGGGCCTGTAGTCCCAGCTACTCAGGAGGCTGAGGCCAGAGAATCACCTAAGCCTGGAGGTTGCTGTGAACTGTGATGCCATGGCACTCTACCGAGGGTGACAAAGTGAGATTCTGTCTCTTAAACAAAACCTCTTAATTAGCCTGGTTCTCATTATTAGTCTAGGGACTGATTTGTGATATTACAGGAGCATAACGTTTGATAGAAGCTATCATACTTCATTTCATTTCGGCTTGATACTCTTGACCACTCATAGATGGCCCCTTTCATTACCTGGTGGAGGGAGGAAAAAGCCATCTGTGAAGTTTTGTTATATATTATCTGAAATCATCTCTCTTTGTCAGGTCTCTGTTAGGTCTCCTTTGCAAAAATAAAATAAACCTGAATGTTACTTTGTAATTGAGAATCAACCATTTTATATGCAAATTATTCTTGGTTTGGTAGGATAACCTTTTCTGTCACTTCCAGTTTGATTTATGGAGTTCAAGTCAGCAAAAGCATTGTGGAAGTGTAAGGTGCCACACAGATACATGTTTTACTCCTTTCCAAAACACAATTTGGTGACTCATTTCTCAACTATAGGTGAGAGATGATACTAATATAACTGGTTTGGGGTGGGTCTGTAGAATCCTCCCAGGGAGGAGATGTGAAACCTCTTGGGATAGTTTTTTGCCATATTTCTTTATTTAGTTAGTTCATTAGCTGTTTAGTAAATCATTTTTGACCGACTGAGCTAAAGAGCATGACGAGACTCTCTTTTAACTGTATCCGGAGCATGCTTGTGTTTAAAGTCCATATTTCTCCCAATATGAGCACACAGGGAATGACTGAATGCCCTCTAAAAATTAGTCTTCAGTTTTAAAATGGTATTTCCAAATGCATTGCAATCTGAGATAAGGAGACATGAATTATGGTACTTCTCATGAGTGTAGTACATTTCACTTTCTACTTTCAGAATCCTAGTAAAAAAAGAAAAAGGTTAGTTTGTGCTTACTTAAAAAATAAAGCATGAGGCGGCGCCTGTGGCTCAATCGGCTAAGGCACCAGCCACATACACCTAAGGTGGCGGGTTCGAATCCCCAGCCCGGTCCCGCCAAACAACAATGATGGCTGCAACCAAAAAATGGCCGGG